>JAOWCC010000314.1:0-33337 GCA_030867875.1 Actinernus sp. WN-2022
ATGGCTTTCTTCCAGGCCCGTATCAGATAGAACATTGGCCACCTTCCCCAAGAACCACAGATACCGTCCCTAGGTACATGTTGAAGATACAGTTACATATATAGATACAACGATACGATTGCCACACAAAGCAGTTCTTTCGCCAGACCAGATCCAAAGTATTGCTTCGGGAGAGGTTGGCATTCGAGAGGCAATTCGACTCTACGGCATAGGGCAAGATAGAGCCTACCGAATCCAGAAAGGTTTGGAAACGCCTCCCATTGCTCCGACTATACAACCCGAGACCGAAATCCAAAAGCCAACACAGGATACAGCAATCCTAGAATCGTATACTGGATCTAGAAGAAAAAGTACAAGTCCTAGAGGAAAACCAACGATCCCCTATCCTAGAGTTGGATGTAGCCCAAACCCCAACCGAACCAATGCAGGATGTAGACCAACAAATACTGGAGTACATACAAAGACTGGAGACAGATCTAGACGCTGCAAACCTACGAGCCGATATGGCAGAATCGAAACCGGAAGCAGCAGTATGGCCATTTGCGATTCTATGCCTCCTTCCCATATCCTTTGCATTCGTAGCGTATCGAATGGCAGAAAAGAGCACCCACATAGATTCCACCAAATTGGAAGAAGAAAAGAGCAGCCACATTGGTCCCGCCAAATTGAAAGAAAAAAGTAGACCAAACCCACATATATCATCACTCGACATGGAATAGGAAATTACCGATGTAGGCCACCACGAACAAAGTGCAAGCAAAGACAACGTACGAATATAGACGTAGACAACCACAAACAAAGTGCAAACGAACACGACATACGGATATATAGATGTAGACCACCACGAGCAAAGCAAAAATAGAAAACAAGTAGCATCGAGAAAAAAAAAGAAGACAAAAAAATTATAGAAAACAAATAGCACTGCAAAATACGAACCATAGCAAACAACGTCCAGCCTACAGGCCACCACCAAGAACCTGCAGAAAAATGCAATCCATAGACACCACAAAAGAACTACGATCTTTGGCGATTGCTTTCTCCAGATACGTACATGTAGTATCTTGTCTCTAGATGCGTAGTATCTTGGCTATCCACATACGTTTATATCCAAGAATACGATACGATACTAGTAGCGTACTAGGTCGCTACTAGTATCGTATCGTATTCTTGGATATAAACGTACGTGGATAGCCAAGATACTACGCATCTAGAGACAAGATACTACATGTACGTATCTGGAGAAAGCAATCGCCAAAGATCGTAGTTCTTTTGTGGTGTCTATGGATTGCATTTTTCTGCAGGTTCTTGGTGGTGGCCTGTAGGCTGGACGTTGTTTGCTATGGTTCGTATTTTGCAGTGCTATTTGTTTTCTATAATTTGTTTGTCTTCTTTTTTTTTCTCGATGCTACTTGTTTTCTATTTTTGCTTTGCTCGTGGTGGTCTACATCTATATATCCGTATGTCGTGTTCGTTTGCACTTTGTTTGTGGTTGTCTACGTCTATATTCGTACGTTGTCTTTGCTTGCACTTTGTTCGTGGTGGCCTACATCGGTAATTTCCTATTCCATGTCGAGTGATGATATATGTGGGTTTGGTCTACTTTTTTCTTTCAATTTGGCGGGACCAATGTGGCTGCTCTTTTCTTCTTCCAATTTGGTGGAATCTATGTGGGTGCTCTTTTCTGCCATTCGATACGCTACGAATGCAAAGGATATGGGAAGGAGGCATAGAATCGCAAATGGCCATACTGCTGCTTCCGGTTTCGATTCTGCCATATCGGCTCGTAGGTTTGCAGCGTCTAGATCTGTCTCCAGTCTTTGTATGTACTCCAGTATTTGTTGGTCTACATCCTGCATTGGTTCGGTTGGGGTTTGGGCTACATCCAACTCTAGGATAGGGGATCGTTGGTTTTCCTCTAGGACTTGTACTTTTTCTTCTAGATCCAGTATACGATCTAGGATTGCTGTATCCTGTGTTGGCTTTTGGATTTCGGTCTCGGGTTGTATAGTCGGAGCAATGGGAGGCGTTTCCAAACCTTTCTGGATTCGGTAGGCTCTATCTTGCCCTATGCCGTAGAGTCGAATTGCCTCTCGAATGCCAACCTCTCCCGAAGCAATACTTTGGATCTGGTCTGGCGAAAGAACTGCTTTGTGTGGCATCGTATCGTTGTATCTATATATGTAACTGTATCTTCAACATGTACCTAGGGACGGTATCTGTGGTTCTTGGGGAAGGTGGCCAATGTTCTATCTGATACGGGCCTGGAAGAAAGCCATGGCTATGGCGGTGAGGATTCTAAGATAGTAACTCATCTATGAAATCATCCATGTCTGGAATTATGTCTTTATGCCCATAGGCTAATGTATCGATTCCGTTTTCTGCAATCCATCGCTTGGAGTCGAATGGCGAGAGAGATACTTTATTCATATGCATGCCATACATTCTATGACCTTCACTTCGAAGCATGTCCATGCCATGGCGGAATACTTTCTTGTCTAGCAAGCACTCTTTGTATTGATCATGACGAATGCGATGTTTCACAACTGCCTTCTTTGTACCTTTGGCTTTCCTAATCTCTTCGCCGTCTACTTTCAAGATCGAGTAGAGCTTTGATCGTAGTCCAACGTATTCAACGATGGGAATACCTCCACATTCATCTTTCATTTTGCCAAGTACTTTCTTGTTGGATGCGTTGTATGATGGATGGTCTTCGTTGTAGTTGCTTGTATCGTAGAAACGTTTAATTGGCTTTCATGTCTGCATAGATGTCTTCAGTTTCGATGTGTAGTAAAAGACTGTCGGTATCTGTGTAGAGTAGATTACAACGTTGTCCATACTGCCTATTGAGCTCGTTGTAGTAGAAGTCATACATCAGATGTTTTGAGAGATCTAGAATCGACATTCCAACGTATACTGGGGCGGTTCAGATATAACTTACTTTTGTAATTGTGCACGGCGGCTAGGTCATCGTCAAAGATCGTAGAGCGGGCATAACTAGGTTTATTCAAGAGACGTTGTAGTCTGATTCCTTCTGAGGAGCGAATTAGTTTGACATCTACACGCTTTCGTAGATTCTCCATTGTCTTACCAAACACACTGTTGTTCATCAATTTGTAGAGTTCCTGCTCGAATGGGCTCTTTGCTTGTTTTCGTAATTCTGTATTCATTTGTATGTATGGCTCCATCCATGGACTTTGATCGAATCGTAGTGCTCTATGGATCTTTTTCAAACGCATGCCAAGAGATAGATATAGCTGTAGATTGCGGTAGTGGAGCACGTATCGCTCTTTATCATATAAGTTAGGTACAAGCTTTTCCGCTTTCAAGGATGCATTTCCTTTGTATAGCTCCTCGAATAGATTTGTCTGATACTCTGAGAACCAAGCTTTACTCACTTGCATTCTTTCAGGAGCTAACGGATAGCCGTTGTGCATATCGTGAAGTTCTCGAGGATATTCAAGGTCAACTTCTAGGATGTAACCTACATCAGAATCAGTTACAAGATTGGTGATTTGCTCTTCTGTTGGCATACACCACTCGAATCCCCCCGTTGGCAGATATTGACTCATAGCCCATCCGTATAAGTTGTTGGCATCAAGATAGAGTATATGGCTATTTGGCTTATCAGGGTTGAAATCGGGTACGTTTGGATTGTTTGCCTTGGCATTGCGTTGAGACACCATGGATATACCGCCACGTAAACCTTTCTCAATGAATAGATGCATGTCGTAGTCGGTTAATAGTTCAAGCTCCACTCGGTCTTCCTTAACAACGCATCCCACGATAGACCAGGACTCGTATAGTAGTGAGCTGGATCTAATCCGTAGTTTTTCATACATGTTGCACGAAAGGTCTCAAATACATCTGCTAGAAGGAGTACGTCAGTTTGGAGGTAAAGGTCGTGGTAGTCACCTAATGTCTTACAATCAAATACGTTCCAAACTTCTAGTGCACATTCATAATCTTCGTCAGATATGTCCTCTAGGCTTAGCTTACTATAGAACGATTCCTTTGGTGGAAGGGAAGTCTCAGTGAATCTTTCCCAAGAGTCCATGTACTCATATGGATAAACGCCTTTGCGTAGTAGCAACTTGTTTCTCTCTGGGTCGGGTGTATACTTCGTAGTTTGTTGAAAGGTGTCTGGGGTAGAACTCTCTACCAGCTTGCCAAGAGAGGATGGTAGAAATTGCAAGCTATCGATGAACCGTAGGTTGCCAAGTGAGAATGAAATGTATTTCTCCATATTATTTGGAATGCAAGAGATATCACCCTCTGTCTTGGAAATAGATTGCATCAATAAGTGAGAATCATAACCCCGTAGATTGTGGAATACAACTGGGATGGTAGGTGAGATACGTAATTTGAGATTACATACTTTATGTGCTGCACCTCGAAACTCACCTGTGATGTGGCAATGGTCACGTACTCTATCTTTGCCAACCAACGGTTTTCTGACAGATATGACAAAGAATTGCTCTTTTATAATCTCTATTGTCTTTCATTGACATGTGTAGTGGCTTGGCAACTTGGTCCTTTATCTTCGTTTCTTCTTCTTGTACAGACTTTAGAAAGCATTCGATTGTATCCGGACCTCGATATATTACTGGTGGTTCGCTATGACCATCGGAACGTATGACGATGTAGGAGAATCCACAGGGAATGTGTTCTTCCGTTTTCATCGTATTGCTCTTTCCAGGGTCTTGGGCAGGTCCTTCGATCTTAGTGGTTAAGGCCTCAAGGTCTGCATAGATAACGTATGGAACTTTGAGCTGTTTGTGGATGTTCTGAAATGAGACTTTGTTGTTCTCATTGGTGGGCATCTCGATTCGAATGGCTATGGCTCGATCGTTGACTCCATTACATTCTGGGATGTGCTTCACAAGAAGAGATTCGTTGGAATATCCATGTAGGCATCGTTCGCAGAAGTGCTGTCTATGATCATGTTTTGTCTGATCGAATAGTAGGCGGTTGAAATCCTTGATCTGGCAGTAGTGTTGTATACCGCTATCTGGGCACTCTATAAGCAGCATGTTGATGCGCTTTGAGAAGGTCTCCTTCGATATGTGGTGTACAATCAAACACTTTTCCTTTGGATCCCAACCATACACGTTGATTGAGATTTCATTTTGCTTCTCCAAGCGTGGTATTTGCGAAATTGGTGTTGGTGAGTCTACCCCTTCGTGTTTCGGCCAATCTTCCTTTCGATACTTTGATATTCTCTCGGGGTGTATTGCAACTGGATGCAGAGTTGCCGTTATCACCCAAAGTGCGCAGTGGTCGTCATAGTTCTTTACATTGATCACGGCTTTCTTATTCGCGATTTCTTTAGGTAGTGGTAAGTATGAACCTCCTTGTAGTGGTTGATATCGAGCGATGTTCACCCATAGAATGTTGACTTTATCTATGACCCAGTTTGATCCTCGACTGATCCATTTCTCAATGTAGTTATAGATCTGAGCATGCGCTTCTACTATTACTCCACGGGTATAAGAACTGTCGGTCAGAACTGCTTGTGAACTCCTAAATGTGCTTGTATCGTATACCGAACCCTCAGGTTTGTCGAGACGGAGAGTTACATTCAAAGCTAGCTGAACCTTGATGTTATTTAAGTCTTGTAGCTCTTCATTGATCTTTTCGGTAGTCTGCTTTCGCACACCGGCAAGGAAAGCAGCTGGGTCTGCTTCTAGAGGATTACCGTCGGGAACGTCCATCTTCCATCCGTGTAAATAACCCTTAATGCCGGGCACTTGGATAAACGTTAGTGTACGTTCTGCCATGACGTTGAGTGGTAAAGTCGTATCCTACTCTAATCAATCGGGGGGTAATTCTTTTTCAATTCTGCTAACACTTTTATGAAACGAATCTTAGCACGACGTTTCTTTTCTATGAGGTGTTGACTCGTTTTCTGTCCGCACCTCGAGCAAATTCCACAACTAGTAAGGCACCCGAACCCGCAGATTGAGCACGGTATTGGTGAGCTACTTCCTTCTCTTATCTGATAATTATGTTGGGCACAGTATTCCGTTGTCTTAGAACGATTCCTTATACATTTCGTGTACTTCCCAAGCATCAACCAATCGCAGGTGACTCTATCCATATGGTTGTATATTCTTATATATGAGATAGCTCTAAATGATAGTTGATATATGTTTTTTTCTTGCTAGTATGTAAGCATCAACCAATCGCAGGTGACTCTATCCATATGGTTGTATATTCTTATGTATGAGATAGCTCTAAGTGATAGTTGATAGTTGATAGTTGATAGTTGATAGTTTAAGGAGTTCTTTGGATCTAGTTTACCTTTTTGCAGATCTATGCATACGAAGATCAACATCTATATCCGCTGCCAGAGACAATTGTCTCCTCGGCCGCATGGGCATGCCTCTTTGAGTCTTTGCAATTTCAATGGTACTCGAATACACCAGTAGAAAGACATGTTGTCATTGCATTCGATGTTACACACTGCTTTGTTGGATAGAATCTCCTTTGGTAACTGTACCAGGCACTCTTGCGGCTTTGGGATTTCGATATCGTACGTGGGTTGCGCCTCCTCTTGGGCTTCTTCGTCGTGGTCTTGCCTTTCTAGTATGCACATTTCGCTGTGGGTTCTATGGTCTTCGGATCCACAGCGGCACGTAGTGTCGAGGGGCTCGGCTGCCGCTGCTTGTGTGCCGCCCTCCGGTTCCATCGAGTTTGTAGGCTGTTGCTCATAGAATCCTGGTTGTAGAAACCGTTCATAGTTTACTGGTAGTAGAAGCCGGTCGAAGGATACGAAGCCGGACCTGCCAACTTTGTGGACTTCGCATATCCACGATGTCTTTTATGTATCCGGTGGCTAGGAAATAGTGTACTGCATCCTACAGATCCTGCGAAGCTGTCTAGGAAAGTCCCGTAGATGGACGAACGTGTAGTACCGTTTGCATCTTTTGCCCCTACCAAGAGCTTGTATTCTTTGTGGATAGAAATAGGTCTGGACGGCCTCGTAGTAGCTCTTTGAGAATGTCGAGAACTTGCCGTTGGTGTCCTGCACGCGCTTTTGGAAGGAAATGGGAGGTGGTACGACAGAAGTGGGGGAGGTGGGGATGGCACGATAGAAGGTGGGCCCTCCTCTCCTTGCTTTCGTTCTTGGCTCTCGTTTTTTCGTGCGTTTTGGTGGGGAGCATAGTGGTTCTTGTTGTTGGGTTTTTTTGCATTGAATTCACTTTTTGACTTTCTTGTGTCATTTGTTGCCTTCCTCTTGTCGTGTGTATACTTTTTTTGAGTCGATTGCTGCTTTTTGTTGTATTTTGGGGAACGAAGGCCTCCATTACATTCTTTTCGTGTGCCGAATTCACTTTTTGACGTCCTTGTACAACAATCGTTGTTTTTGTTGCATCGAGTTGTTGAAAGTGTCCCAGAACCGGCATATTATATACTACTTTATCCGATTTGAGATAAAGATCAGCCACTCTTACTTTATCTTACTTATCAAACGTCTAGATGTAGAGAGTCATGTTTTCAGTTATTTTGGCGATACAACTTATTTTGGCCGAGAAAATCGAAGCCAAAGTTTCAGTAAATCAGGACGAAATCTGTGTCAGATTTAAAGATCACTTATCGGTCGGTGATTTCCTTCTTTTTGCTTCATGAATTATTAATGAGTTTGATAAGAAAATTTAAAAGCCATAATAATAAACATCTTATTAACTTTGCTTGCTCGGCCTGTACCGTACTTGTGGATCCTCATTTCCCCCCCCCCCTTTTTTTATGGTCTGCATGCTGATGCTTTGGAAGTAAAAAAGAGAAAAACTCGGTCCATAATTTATGGTATGGACCTTGCATTCTGTTAATAAGAGGTATATAATTCACAGCTGCAAAGTTTTTAGTAGATAGTACATGTGCTAACCATCCTTTGTTTTTTAATTAATTAAGTAATTAATGTGTGCTTTGATCATAGCTGCACTAATGAAGAACACAGGTGTGGTTTTTTGCAAATGATGCTAACAAAGAGAGGACCAAAGCTCTGGTGGCAAATATACACAGATTAGGTAAAGAATGGTGATTACTAATTAATATGGGCCATTGAACACTTAAATAATGCAAATTGCTGTAAATTAGAGGAGAGACCACAATAAACTATCATTACGTTTGTTTTTACAACAATGATTATATGTAATACCATGGCATGAGGGGTATTAGTATCATTAAATTGCCCCTCGAGCCGCAGGCAGAGGGACTTTTACAAATCCTCGAGGGGTAATTTAGTCACTAATACCCCAAATTGCCATGGTATAAGTTTGTAATACTATGATCAGCGAGGAAGGGAACTTTTTATTAGTATATTTGAGTTTAGTTGGTGAGGACACGGAACAATAGGCACCGGCGACACTTTGCGTAATGTCTTGTGTTTTGAAGAAAGAGCAGCAAAAGCCCCAGAGATGCATAGCTTGAAAATAGATGAAAAGCGATTGGAATAAATTTAATCAATATTCAGTTTAGAGCCTTTGTTGGCTTCATTCAAACTAGCGCTCTCTTAAAAATGGTGGAGTATCCCATTGCTATCCTTTGTTATCCATCAACGCTTCGTGTTCATCTCCAAACAGGAGTCAGAGAGGAAAGCTAGGGTTCCTAAAAACACTAAAAAACACATGTGTTGGAGTGCTAATGAAAAATAAACTTTGGGCCCCTAAGGGCAACTTGGTGGATGGTCAGTGAGCTGTTTTGGCTATACTAAAAATCACTTGACCCGATGACGTCATCGTTTCGTCATACTAAGTGAATCGTGGGGAAATAATACCATACCTGTTCAAGTTTGAACTGTCTGGCATTAGAAATGAGGGAGATATGGGCAGGTACTTAAAATCACGTGACCGATGATGTCATTGTTACGTCATCACCACTATGTGATTGATAGGGACCAATACTATGTCTGTCCAGGTTTGAAGTGTCTGGCATTAGAAACGAGGGAGATATGGGCATGTACATGTACATACTTAAAATCATGTGACCGATGACGTCATCGTTACATCATCACCACTGGGTGCTTGATAGTGACCCACTACCATGTCTGTCCAGGTTTGAAGTGTCTGGCATTAGAATGGCACCGTCAATATACCTTCTCCAGTATGACCAAATTGGATGCGTTCCTGAACGTCCGTCAATATATCTTCGGAAAATCAAACATTCGGAAAGTCGTTGAGTCGCAGAAAAAAGGATGAATAAATTACCCGTATCCACATAAACCCGATAACTCGTTCTGCGCTTGCGCGCATCCACAAGTTAAAAACTATGAACAGATTCGAAGACAAATAACGTCATAAAATATACTTCATATGCAGATTGAAATAGGTGATCCCAAATGGATTATGTTGAAGGTTATGATGAACACAGGTCAGTTTGGGATCATTTTTTTCACCTGGGAGCGCAGGGCTAGTTATTCAAGTACATATACCAAGAGTTGATGTCTTTGACTTCTCATGTCCAGCCTGCATTGTCTTCTAATATAAATTTTCATTAAATCTCCCTCCTGAAGACAATGCATCCATAATGAGGGAATTTAGTGGTTGAATGTCCCTCGGAGAATAAAGTTCTAACCAAGGCAATTATGGTGTTATAAAACTAAAAATACTTGTAGTCAAATGGGCAGAGGATGGAAATAGATGGGGATGATTGTAGATGATTGTATGTCCTTAGTTCCAATATAAAGACAATCAGAATACGAGAACACGTGTACAATATTGGGACTAGTTTTACTTATCAGAATTTTACTTCCTTGCTACCTATATCTATTTCCCTCGTTCTCATTTGTTTTTGTTTTGTAAAAGAGCACCTTAAACACAGCGTACAGTAAAGCAAAATACTTCGTGGAAATTGCCAGATGAGAGTATGTTTTTTATGTACAAATAATTGTTTGTAGTTCACTTAGTGTGATCATCTACATGTATATCTCATCTATCCTTTTACCAACACAGGAGTAAGCAATACTGCAGTTTGTAATTACGATGGAAGAGCATTTCCAAAGGTATGTATGGGTTGAACTGTTATAAATGCAGCAGCATTACAGGGAAGTGAAACTTTCTGTGCAAAAAATGCTAGAAGACTAACATTAATTTGAGTACATTTTCATCAGAATAGAACATATTTAATTTTGAATAACAACGTGAAGACATGCATGGTCAGTGATCATGAAGTGAAGCATTCTCCTATTCTATAGGCATATGTCTCAGTTCATGTTAGGTCCAATTGTGTCAAATAGCACTTGTAACCAAACTCTCGGCTTATACAACTTGGGTTTTGAGGAGCTAGGTTTATATCTGGGAGGGCTTAGAAAACGAGTTTTCTCGATATCCATACAAAATATGTTAATGTTGATGATAAGTGTTCACTAGGTAGTATTCAAGCATAAAATATTACGATAATGAAGTAAAACCATTCTTTCAGCAATAGTCCCGCTCGCAGTCCCCCCCCCCTCCCCCCCCCCCTCCCCCCCCCTCCCCCCACCATTATGAATATTTCATGTAAAGCGGTTCTGAAAACGAGGCGAACTGTGACTTGTCCGCGAATATGAAACAAGCTAGGGAATTATCTTTAAAACAAATGGAGAAATTCTCTGTACAAACGTGTAATATTTCTATCTACAGTACTTTGACTGTCGTAGCGTCGATGGAGTCACCGTTCGCCTCATTTTTATGCAGTTTTATCACTACATGACAATGGCGATAGGAACTGTGAGGAGGGGCATATAAGAGAGGAGAGGGCTTATAACCGGATGGGTCTATGACGGGGGGCTTATAACCGGATGGGTCTATGACGGCGGGCTTATAACCGGATGGGTCTATGACGGGGGGGGGGGGGGGGGGGAGGTGGGGGGTTATAACCGGATGGGTCTATGACAGGGGACTTTTTACCGGTGGGGTCTATGATGGGGGACTTATAACCGGATGGGTCTATGACAAGGGGGACTTACAACCGGATGGGTCTATGACAGGTGGGTCTTATAACCGGGATTTCATGTATTTAATGTTGCTGGTGTTTATTCAGGTTATGGGTGGGTTTGACAGAGTGTTACTGGATGCTCCGTGTAGTGGAACTGGAGTGATCTCTAAAGACCAGTCCGTCAAGACCAGTAAGGTGAGTTATCACCGTGGCTATGAGCTAGGATTGGTCAGTTGACAGTCTATAACTCCCTCGTATGGACTGGTTTTCATGAAATAAGCTACAGTAGAATACTTTATTTCTTAAATCGAAATCTAATCAGGGGCCAATACTAGCCTCATCCGCAAGCAACTCTATAGGAGTCACTAAGTGTCTCTTTACTTCTCCTTTCTCTCTTCCCACAACCCCTCTTTTTTCCGCGTTCTCAGACTCCGTATTTGGGCTGAGACTCCTCTTGTGTCTACCTCTTTTCCTCTGAGCCTCTTAGAACGAGCGACGAAGTTGCGAGATGTCGACTTGTTTCACTTGTGAGGATTCGACTCTAGTTCAATATTCTGGCGCGAAAGTTGATTGACATATGTGATATGCACGTG
Organism: Actinernus sp. WN-2022; assembly: GCA_030867875.1. Lineage (NCBI taxonomy): Eukaryota > Metazoa > Cnidaria > Anthozoa > Actiniaria > Actinernidae > Actinernus > Actinernus sp. WN-2022. Next base: position 11,508 of record JAOWCC010000314.1, read on the forward strand.
CGCGTCCATCCCGTAAAGCTTTATTTACAAACAACTGGTCATGTTTTGTTTCGAAAGATGCTTATTGGACAGCTTTCTTTAAGTCACCGGTGGATTTTTGCACCGGTGAATTGGGCGCGAAACAGGTAGCAAAAGTCCCTTAAACCAGAGAAGCGAAGGCGGGAAATTAAAATCTTGTTTTAAGAGAAGCGAAGGCGGTAAATGAAAATCTCGTAAGCGATCGAAGGCGGGAAATGAAAATCTCGTTTTAAGGGACTTTGAGAAAGTCTACTTAGTTGCCTGTGGTGAGGGGCCAACACAATAAAACTTTTACATGACAGCTCATGCACTTTACATTGTTTTCCGGCATTTAAACAATGGCCATACTTGAAACATACATGTGTAAATGTTTCCAGGAGAAAATATTATGGGTTTTCATGCTTAAACAAATAGAAAGTGCTTTCTTTACCCTTTGGCTTAAAAGTGACTTCTCAGAAATCAAACTGACCTTTTCATGCTGGATTTTTCGAAAGCCTTCAACTCGGACGTGCACAAACGTTTACTTTCAAAACTTGACTACTATGACATTCGTGGCCAAAATCTGGCCTGGATGCTGTCATGGCAGGTGAATAGGACCCAACAAGTGGTCCTTGAAGGTAAACATAGTGAGAAGTCAAATGTAAAATCAGGAGTCCCTTAAAGGACAGTCTTGGGGCCCCTCTGATTCTTACTCTACATCAATGACATGGGCAATAACATCTCGTCCCACCTGAAATTGTTTGCTGATGACAGTATTTTTTATGGCCAAATTCATGATGCCCATGACGCTCTTTCTCTTCGACATGACCTGGATAAACTTGTTGTTTGGGCTCAGACATGACAAACGAACTTCCACCCTTGTAAATGCTATGTCCTCCGGATTTATAGGATCAAGAACCCTATCAGTCATAAATATTCCATGTTTGGCCAAATTTTAAAAGCTGTTGACCATCAACCTTACCTAGGCATTACCATCACAGAAACACCCAGCTGGAAAACACACATTCTAATGTGAAAATAAACCCAATAAGACCTTAGGCTTTATTAAAATGAAACTCCATTCATGCATGCCCTGAAAGGATCAAAGCACAGGCATACACTTCACTAATAAGACCTACCCTTCAGTATGGAAGTGCTGCCTGGGATCCTTATAGGATATATCAGAAAAACTGGCTTGAGCAAGTAGTGACGTGCCGCTCGTTTTGCTACTAGGAATTATTATAGAGAGGAAGGTTGTGTTACCCGTGCATTGGATCATCTCAACTGGACAACATTAGAGCATAGGAGACAAGTTGCCAGACTAACTTTGCTCTATAAAACTCTACGTGACCAAGCAGCAACTAATGTTTCATTTTATGTGCAACATAGATCTGTACTAAAAACTAGGTATTCCCATCCAATGAAATTCATCCCAATTCAATCATCATGTGATGAATATCAATTTAGTTTTTGGCCTAGGGCCATCGTTGACTGGAACAACTTACTGCCCCATGGACTCGGCAAGCAGCTTGAAATCAGCTGTTAATAATTACCTGCTTGCCTGAGCCAGTACTTCATGGTTTCCCTGTTTTCTGCACTGTACATATCTAATTATATTCACTTTTTTTCATTTTGCACTGTGCACTGAAACTTACGGAACGTCTTTTTTGGATATTGTAAGTCAAATATGTCGATGTAGATGCATGATATCATAATTATTGTTTTACATTTTGCAGTCAGAGAAAGACATACTCCGATGTTCGCACGTACAAAAGGAGTTAATTCTCGCGGCTATTGACTCTGTAGATGCCAAGTCTTCAACAGGAGGTTATATCGTGTATTCAACCTGTTCTGTCATGGTACGTTTAGCGCCGAAATGCACAGCTAGTTTAAAGGAGCTATGTCGTGGTACTGCGCACGTATTGAATAATCGCTCAGTTGGTGGCTGTCAATTGGAAACAAACAGTTAAACTTCCCTCCCCCAATGCTTGACTGTTTATATACGCTGTTTGTTAGTCTTTTTTTCATATTTGCTTTGATTTTAAGCATCCCACATGGCCGAGAGGTTCGTTAGTTCATACCAAAATCGGTAGAAATAGCTGTTTCCGGCCCGGAACGCGAATGTAAAGTCTATTACCGTGACACCGCCCCTTTAACACACTCTGACTCTGAATTTCTAACGGGACCTGAAACTACCATAGGGGTTGATCAAAATCAGGATCCGGCTCATCCACGGATCGAGTTGGATTTAGCATTTGGGTTTTTGTGGAGGGAGGAAAACCGGAGAACCCGGCGGGAAGCCCTCGGAGCAAGGGCGAGATACCAAGAAACTCAACACACACGACGCCGCGTCACGGGGGTCGAACCCAGGCCACAGAGGCGAAGCGCCCAACCTCTGCGCGGCTCACCTCTGATTTGATATCACTGTTTACAGGGATTTTGTTGTAATTTTATACTATCTAGGGTTAGATCAACAGGATAATAATTTAGTAGGACAGTAAAGGTACGGACACACGCTGCAACATTGCGCGCAATTTTGGCAGCAATTGTTCGGTGCAATTTGTTGTGCGCATTGTTGCCGAAGTAGAACTCGATCCTACTTCTGCAGCATCTGTCTGTCTGTCTGTCTGCAGCATTGCCGGCAATGTTGCGTGCAATGTTGCAGCATGTCTGTACCTTTAGGTTCTTTTTCGTTTTTGTGCCAGGTAGATTATAGAAATACCAAAACCAAGATTTGTTTCCCATAAATGTTTAATTAGTTCCGACGGGCCCTTTGTTCTGGTCAAAGCAATGATCTTTTCCTTATTTCTATTGTTGGAATTTATTTTTAATTTCCCCATCATGACAACTGGATGACTAGTTTCTATAAAAAGAAAAAGACTATTGTAAGTCTGCGGCGGTGGGGAAGTTAAATACTGGTTAGTATGCTAATCGTCGTCTGACGTCCAGAGCGTTAGCCCTTCAACACAGCGAAATAAATGACCGACCGGGTACGCTACCTATCAAAAGGATTCAAGCCTTATCTCAGTCAGCGTTGTCAGCATATTCTAGGAATGGCTTTATGACTTTTTCGGAGTCTTTTATCGCGTTTCTAAAATGCTACTCGTATATTGTGATAGTTTTTCGAGCTCGTAAGCGTCTTTCTCTTGCACGCGGACTACCTGTTTTTTAACCCTTTGTTTGTTTGTGTGCGCGTGCCACCTTTTACAAATACTACTAATAATAATAATAATAATGGCCATATTTATATAGCGCCATATCACCACAGTGTCATGGCGCTTTACATGATTACTGGCATTGATATCCCGTCAGACTGCTTTTACAGCGCTAATGGCTGCCACGCAGTTTACCCTAACCCCCCCTCCACAAAAACCAACATTCTAAATTCCAATTCAATCTGTGGATTAGCCGGGTCCTGATTTTGAACAGCCCCTATGGCAACCTCGTCCCCAGGGTCTTCTCGGTCAGATCCAAGATGGCGGCTACCCCTATGGTTGTTTCAGGCGTCGTTAATATTCTGAGTTTATCCAAATGTCTTTGGTGGTCGTTACGTTCAGTATTGCTTGAATGGTGATTACCGAGTTCCTCACTATGGGAACATCAGCGCGGACTTCAACTTTAGAACGAGGTGCAGTTAAAACAACCGCGCGCGCGAATACGATTTTCCGCGCAAAACCTACGCATGCGCAGTCGTTTTTAAGGTCAAACCTTATTTGTTCATGTCTTTCTCTAATTTTGGTATTCAGGTTGAGGAAAATGAGTGGGTGATAGACTACGCCCTCAGTCGACGGTTCGTCAAGCTCGTACCGACAGGACTCGACTTCGGTAGAGAAGGATTTTCAAAGTAAGATTACCTGTTGTTAGATTTTCCAAAAATATTCGTTTCTTGCACAGGGAGCCCACATCTAAGAACGCTTTGTTATTCATTATTATATTTTAGAGCTTGGGCTTCCTGCCGTTATTACATTACGAACTATGTGGCAACGGTCAAGTTGTGTTTTGAATTTTCGAATTTTAATGAGAATGTGATCTCCTAGCCCCTTCAAGCAACGTGAGAGCGTCCCGCTGCTCTCCAGATTATAATAATGAATAACAAAGTGCTCTTAGGTGTTAGCACCCTGTGTTTCTTGTAACATTTTGTGTGTGTGCTCTGCGGCATAACATTAGGGACCTTAAAGTGCCTATCACCCTTTTGCAATTTTCATAGCTTATGAACCTCCGAAAAGTTTTGAGTACTTTTGTGAAGAAAGTTTTGGTTTAAAGTGAATACTTTATGTTCTACACTTCTTTGAAATCGCGTAAATGTGACCTTTCCTGACCCATGACCGCGTAAGTAAAAGCCTGGGTCGAAATCTGGGTAGACGTCATCTCATTAATGCATTATTCTCCATGGCGCCTTTTTATCACAACAACATCGATGCATAGAAAATATACACAGTTTTTGAGTTGTCAGTAAAGAAAAAAGTCATTTTAGTCAACATGTTAAGTATTTCTTCAAATGATTGCAAAGCCGAATTAATTATATGACATCAAGATGACGTCTACCCAGGTTTCGACCCAGACGTCAAGGACGACGGCATAAAACAATAGCCTTAATTACAAAATATAATAACTGCATGTGAAAATGCACGCAGTCACCTACATTTTGACCGTTCTCTTAAAAAAGAGAACGTGAAAACAACAAAGTTTACGTTCAAAGGAGAACGCGAACGTAAGAAAGTAAATCACACCGTTCTGTCCTGATCACATTTTTCGAAAAATATGGTTATAAAAGGCACCTAAAGGCAACTAAAAGAAACAGTAAACTCCAAATTTCCGGAGAAAACACTTTTCTACGTTCCGTCGTCACAGCCGTCGTCGTCCTGGTTGCTTGAGCTCCCTATTATACTCCGATGACCGAAAGAACGAAGACTATGTGGTTCAAATACAAATGTTTGAGGGTTTAAACTTTTTTAGTAAAGAAAATTCTCACAGTGAATTACAAATTAAAAAAACGTAATGTTTTTGGCGAAAGTTTTGGCGCGAAACTGACGGGACGCATGCGCGCTGGGCTCATCAAAAGCGCATGCGCGTGACGTTATGCCGCGTTATAGCTAGTGTGCGTGTGTTTTCGTGCACGTTTTCAGTGTGCGCGGTTAATTGAAAAATTAATATTTCGGGTTATCTCCTGTTTATTTATTTTCGCTCATTCCCTCCTCTCCAGGTTTCGTGGCCGCCATTTTCACCCCTCTCTCAAACTGACGCGGCGATTTTACCCTCACACGCACAACATGGCTGGATTCTTTGTCGCTAAACTAAAGAAATTCTCCAACAAGAATCCAACAGCAGGTAACTAATTGGTTTATTGTATTTTATCTTGTTCCCGTTTTTCGTAGTTTTATTTTGTTGTTGCGTCGACTTTTCCAAGATCTATAGACCCTATGCACAAGTCCTGGTAACTAGCATGTCAACGAGGCCGGTAGGTCCTCTGGAATGTTGAAATTGAAGCGCCGGGGAGATTGTGAAATGCCGTTAATTTGCTATGCGCCTGGCTGTTTGTACTATAAAGAAAAATAAAGGATAAATGAGGACAGATTAGCAACATTTTTTAACTAAACAATCATGTTCAACACGTTTCACACCTCCTGCTAGTATTTCAACTTCAACATTCCAGAGAACCTACCGGCCTCTTTTTCGTGTTGTGACCGCGCGAGTTATGCATAGTGGTATAATACTCCAGTTTCGTATTCAAACATTACCGCTGAATGCAATGAGTACAGACGCATGTACGCAGGGTTAGCCTCATTCTGAAGTTAAACATTAATAAATACCAGCGAGAAGTTGGGCTATTCACAACACTGTGTATTGTTGGAGTTTCGCGTTTTGCACCTTCTCGCTGGTATTTATAAATGTTTAACTTCAGAATGAGGCTAACCCTGCGTACATGCGTCTGTAGTCATTGCATTGAGCGGTAATTTTCGAATACGAAACTGGAGTATTATGTCACTGTAGCATTCATCTAATAGCTTTATTTGTACTCTAAGCCCAGTTTCGTATTCAGAACTATCGCTGCATTCGATGACTACAGGCTCATCTGCGCAGTGTTGGCCTCATCTTGGTGTTAAGCGTTCATAAATACCAGCGGAGAGGTGAGCTAGTCACAGCTTTGTGTATTGTTGTAGTTGCGACTTCTCTGCGCCTTCTCGCTGGTATTTTCGAATATTTAAACTTCAGCATGAGACTAACTAGGATAGAATAGGACAAAACTTTATGTATACACGGTGTGTCCTTCCGGCTTAAATATATATAATAATGTAATATATAATAACAATATAAAGTCAAAAGATAAGAATAAAATAGCTATAATGATTTCCATGGAATACTTATAATTCTAATGACACTAATAATACGCGAATAATACCATAGTACTATACTAGTAACTAAACTACACGATCAAACAATTGCAAACTAAAAATCCTGCTTTACAAAGACCAACAAAGACGCCGTGTTTATCGCGCAGATTTGACTCGTATTTTTTTTCTTTTTTTCTTGACCGAGTGAATGGTGGGAATTAGATTTAGATTAACCCCAAGGGAGGGCACACTGTAGTTGGGAAATGACCCCTTCTCCCTCAGTTCAGAGTTTCCACATATTCCCAATCTTTGCTAAACTACAAAGAACGACAAAACATGGACAGCGACCAAGAAAAATCGAGGTATCCGTTTCTGACATAATTTCTTGGTCGCGTAACAAAGGTGTCAGTGTAAAAACTAGGCACAATTCTATGGTTCAGAAGCAATGTGCTTTCCCCACGTTAGAATTTTGTGTTTTTCATACTGACAACTCATCAACCCTTAAAGTGCCCCTACGATCAAATTTTGACATATCAATGTTTTTGCATATTCATAAAGTAGAGTTCATATATTATTACCAGTTCAAATTGTTTTTCGATACAACGACAGGAAGTCTTATTTTTTTAGCTCCGAATATTGAATCTACACGTCCGCCATTACTGGAAGCCGTGCCCTTTGTTCAGCTTTAAACAAAGGTTTATTCACCGGAAATGATGTCATACACTTAACGCTCGCCTGCAGAACACAACGCCTGGAGGCATATTTCTACTAAAAACGTCTTCACGTACATAAGAAGAAAGTTATATTTATCTTTGCGAGGTTGGCTACTTTTTTATGCACGCTATTTCGCGCCACGAGGTTGTCGTGTTAAGTGTATGACATCACTTCCGGTGAATAAACCTTTGTTTAAAGCTGAACAAAGGGCACGGCTTCCAGCAATGGCGGGCAGGATTTTACCGGTAAACTCTCCTAAAATTTGTGGTTTAAGATGCCCATTTGGGAATATTTTTTACTATTTCGGATATTTCTAATACTGATTGACCTATAGACACTGAAAAAGTGGCAAATCGAAATGGTAAATTTTCGTCGTAGTGGCACTTTAAATGAAAAGTAAGTCATCTACCGAGTTTTTCGCTCATTTGTTTTCGGATTGGGCTACCTGTGGCGCGCGGTCACAATGGGGCGAGGAGAAAAGGTGCCACAGGTATCCCAATCACAAAACAACTGAGCGAAAAAAACTACCCAGAAGGCTAGCAATCGACTAGCGTTCTCCTCTTTCGGCGCGTACGTGTTGCGTTGAACGTTTACAGCTCGCTTTGTACGTGATACATGTTAACAATCAAAGTAGCTCGACAGAACGTCGACCAATATTTGCCGCCACCTTTTTCCGGTCGTTGTAACACTCTTCAAAATCGATCGCCATATATGTCTTGTTTATACGGTTTTCTCAAATGATGGAAATGTTTATTGGTTTAGAAAAATAAAACACACGTACATAGCCGTTGCTAGAGGGATGGAAGATCGAGTGTCTTAAGGAATTTCTTACATGAAAGCCGCCGCTGGCTGGGCAGAATAAATAACGGAGCGATCTTATGGAACGAAAAGCAAACAAAATCGTCATAAAGTTTGCTAATCAAAAAGCGTGATTTACTCGTAGCTTACTCACAGCAAAGGGCAGAATGGCAAAACTAGATTGATCTGGAAGTGTTTTATTTTAAATGTGGGGAGTAGTGTAACGTATCTGTAGTTATATATTTATATATTTATAAGAAAAGAGAGCAGGTTATGACAAGACGCTCAATCCGAGAGTCTTCATTCGCTTATACTCTGCCGTGACTCTTCTTGTGACACGTTTGGTTTGCGTGACATGGATCCCAAATAGACCTCAATCACTTTCTCTAAAACAAAAGTAAAACAATAACACCCTGAATTAGAAGAGAAATACCATGTAAATGTCCTGATATGTTGAATAATTTATCTACAATAGAACAGTTTTCCTAGGACAATCACGAAAGATTAAAATAAACTAAATGAACTCTACATTTACGAGAAGGTCGCATATTTTTCCTGATCTTATACGTTAATATCTGCGTTGGCAGAACATATCCCAAGCCGGCGAAAAGGGAACGGGAATGATCAAGCCGAATTTCCGGAACGAATTGAGAATTCGGAGCTATTTTTGAAGCTGTTGGAAGATCTTCTCACGACCTAAAAAAAATCGAGATCTAACCCATACAGAGGAGACATGATTACACCTAATCTGTGGGTTCAGGGCCAATATCAATTCGTTTGAAACTTTGACATTCAACACTTTTTGTCCGTATTGTCAGTTAGTGATTATAGAACACAGCCAGAGCGATGAAATAATTCAGCTCGATATCTAACAGCGCAGTTATTTCGTTCTCCGTTGTATCGCACTTTGAAGTCTGAACTGATCGGTGTTGTTAGACTATAACGTTTCAAACTATAGCGTTTCACAGACCAGAATGAAAAGAATCGTACGGATAGAGCTAACTGCACAAGAGCTTGGCTTATTTAGAAAATTTTCGACGAAACAAAATAAACACTTTAGGATAACGTAAAGACCTCTTACAGTTTGACCATCGAATCGCTTTTTTGCTGTGTGTAATGTTAATTTTTAGAATCCAGATGAGGCGAAATTCACAAAACAGAGAAAAACTGCAGCTGTTATACAAGATTTAACTTCTAAAATTAAATATTCTAAACTTTATATATAGTGGCTCGTTATCTACGACATTAGGGAACTAGGATTCACAATAAGGCGATGTTGGTTATATGTAGGTTCATATCTGCTAACTATTTTGGATTTGACGAAGCTATTCAGCAGTTTTGACAGAATTTCGAGATCTTTAAAATTTATTTAAAAAATTATTTAAAAATAGCATAGAAAAAAATTTTAAGAAGGAAAGAAACGTAAACTGGCAGCGAAGTCACACATTCAGCGATCCGAAACCAACAATTACCGAACGTACTTTTGATAAAACTATTAACTAAAATATCATACCACAAATAACAGGATCTCAAACCTACCAATAAAACTGGATAAGAGAATTTCAGGGGGAATAAATAGAGTTTGATAGAAAATTACGTAAAATATGGCAGTGACATAAGGTAAGTCAGAAACGATTTATATCCGTTTCTTAAGCAAATAATGAAATGTTTTATGAATTTGTTGTCAATACATTTATGAAATTGTGAAGCTATTTTAATCTCTTCACGTCTCCCCGATTCTTTAAAACTTTTAACATCTCGTAACAGTTTCAAAAATACTGACTTCAACATCTCGCTTCGCACCTGAAATTCGGCAAGATTGTTCGGGTTACGTTCTGCTATTCGAAACATTAATTTATAAAATCAGGAAAATATTCGACCTACCAGTAAATCTAGAGTTCATTTACTTTATTTTATTTTGTTTACTTTATTTTAACAATGCTTCATTGCAGCTTCAGTGTATAGAGATTAACTGAAGAGTGGATCGACTTCACGTCGGTCTACGAAACAGATTTGTATTAAATCTATGTACTCAAAAATTGAGTAGTCTGCGCATTGGCTATATATATATATATATGCTTTCCCATCTCGACCCAGAAAGAGAAAATGCCACAGTTACGTTCCACAATGACACCATCAACTGGCTGCGTTGCCAGCGTGGTTGGTCCTGATGGTGTAGTGGTAATACAGTGGACCAGTATGCCGAGGCCGTGGGTTCAAATCCCACTCAGGGCACACATTTTCTCTTTCACCTTTATTCTGATTATATATATATAACAACAACTACAACAATAACAAAAAAAAGTAAAATAGAGTATTAATTTAGTCAGTCAGTGCTCTACCACAATGTAACAAATATTGTAGATAATTCTGCAAGCTCTTAGTTTTTGTTAAAATCAATTTAGAGAAAAGAGGGGCAGTTAGTTCCAGAGCTAAGGGGACACATGCAGAAAAAAACACGATAATCATATGATTTCAAATTGTAGGTTGTGCACTCTGCAATACCTTATTACCAGACCTCATACAGCGCTGTGGAACGTAGGGCTCTAATAGCTCCTTTAGATAGCTATGGGTGCCAAGGTGGCGCAGTGGTTAAAGTGCATATGAGCCCAAATTCGTTATCATTAAAATCGATTCTCTATCAAGTAAATAGCTCAGTGAACTTTAAAAAATATAAATTTGAATGTGGCGTCTGAGTTATAGAGGTTTCTATTTCCAATATGCTAATTATGTGACGACATGTGAGGCCGACGAAATGTCACTTCTTTCTCCTGGTGAATGAAACTATTTCTAATTTATACAAAATGTTTGGTAAAATGACTGATATAAGGCCCAACTATTACATGGATGTTTAGAATAATATGTATATTTCTGCCAGCACATTTTTGTATAATAAATGAGTCCTCACACGTCGTCACCTAATTAGTATATCGGAAATAGAAACCTCTATAACTCATAGACGTAGCACTCGAATTAAAAAAATATTTTACATTTCAACTATTTACTTGATGGAGAATCAATTTTAATGATAACAAAATTGGGCTCATATGCACTTATATGTGCTTCACCTCTGTGGCCCAGGTTCTGGTCCCTGATGCGGCGCCATATGTGAGTTGAGTCTGTTGGTATCTCGCCCTTCCTTCCTCCGCAAAAACCAACGCGCTAAATTCCAATTCGATCTCTGGATTAGCCGGGTCCTGACTTTCATCAGCCCCATGGTTGTTTCAGGTCTCGTTAGAAATTCAAAGGTTTTTTTATATAGCAAGATCTTACTTGACCGGCAACCAATGCAATTGTATTAAAAGCGGTGTGATATGATCTGACTTGGGCTCGACAAAGTGACGAGCCTAGCTGCAGAATTAAAGTGCATATAACCATTCTTGCATTTTTTATAGCTACGAACCTCCGAAAAGTTTTGAGTACTTCTGTGAAGAAAGTTTTGGTTTTGAGTGAATACTTTATGTTCTACGTTTGTTTGAAATCGTGTAAATTTTACCTTTCCTGACCCATGACCGCGTAAGTAAAAGCCTGGATCGATTCCTGTATAGACGTCATGTAATTAATTCGACTTTGCAATAATTTGAAGAAATACTAAACGTGTTGACAAAAATGACTTTTTTCTTTACTATTTTATATGCATCGACTTTGTTGTGATAGAAAGGCGCCATGGAGAATAATGCATTAATGAGATGACGTTTACCCAGGTATCGACCCAGGCTTTTACTTACGCGGTCATGGGTCAGGAAAGGTCAAATTTACACGATTTCAAACAAGCGAAGAGTATTTTCTGTAAGCCAAAACGTTCTTTACATAAGTATTCAAAACATTTCGAAGGTTCATATCTATAAAACCTACAAGAAGGGTCATTATAGGCCCTTTAAGCCGAACATATTGCAGACGCTGGATTACATGTTTCGGAAGGCCATTTAATATATAACTACATTTATCAAATTTGTCTCAAATGTTGTTCTCCAGTATACCTGGAAAGCGTACTCTGCTGATCGGAGTAGTTATTTCTGTCTTTCATCTTGAGAAATTTTATCATTTGGGGATTGACAGAGCCCCTTTAAAAACTAGTCTAGTGAACTCAATTAAGAATTGTGTTCCAGCTGAGAAAATAAATGATGATTTGTACAAAATGGTTTTCAAAAGTCGTTTTATTGTAGATGATATTATTCCTCTTGCACCTGTTTCTCGTATTTCTCTGACATTGGCTTTTTTGGCACACTTAAAAACTTAATATATCCGGCTGCCTTTCTGTTATTTGATGAAGAGAAGATAAGAGCTTAACCAGGAGCATTTTTGACAGTTTGTTGACATTTCATTCCCTATTAACAAGCCTCCGATTGCGTGATAATAATATTTATTGACATTGCCATTTGTTGCATGAAATTCACTTTGATTCGTTATTTAACTACACATTTCAGTATTTCGTATCTGCGACTTTTCAGCCATCTTCCTTCTCTTCTAGTTGAACAAAATGTTTACCGTTCCAACCAAGTAGAATACCATGGGAAATAATGAATAGATGGAGAATAGCCATTAAGCGGCATCTGTATACTTAGGGTCCTTAGGCCTTTAATTCGGTTATTCCACCGACCGAATAATTTGCCTTAATTTTCTCCAAACAGAGCGAAGCAGAGCTCAGTGAATTCGAGGCAACGTGTAATCAAACGATTAGCAGAGTGACCAGCCAGTTCATATGCAGTACTCCGATGTTTACTCGCTGTTCTAGGAGATATCCAGTTTACAGCTCGATTGGGATTCGTTCAGTAGCTTTTTCAGCCGTTTATTGGGTTGAGAATGAATTAAGTAAGACCAGAACAAGAAGAGTTGAAGGAGAATACGGTCAATGTAGAAATTTCCAATCGAAAACCGCATCAACTACAGCTGCAATAACGTGGCCAACGGCATTAACATTTTACGAAAGAAGAGACGATGTATGATCTTAATATATCCAGCAATACGACTCATCGGGTTAAAGCTGAAAAAACTTTGAAATGGAAAATCCAGTTTGGTGTGAGTATCCTGATATTTGTGGTGTCTTTTTTTGGCAATGTTATGGTGCTGTTGATCGTGAATGGAACCAAAACAAAACGCCGCAGAACACCCTACGAACTGTTCATTGCGAACTTGAGCATCTCGGACCTCGTTTTCGTATTCAGCTATCTCTTTATAATGTACTTCGAGATACCAAGATCGTTATTCTTCTGCGCCGCGTTGCATCCCGTGATGAGCGTAACGATGGGAGCTAGTATTTTCACCTTGACTTCCATGGCGGGGTATCGTTGTCGAATCATTCTGTACCCGTTTAGACGAAAGCCGACGTGGAGGGCCGTTCGCGTTACACTACTCTGCCTGTGGTTATTAGCCATTGTATGTATGATCCCTGTGTTTGCGGTAACAAAACCGTCTCCCGATGGTGATTCTTGCAACGAGGTTTGGCCTTTAGAGATCCTAAACAAGGCCTACACGATAGCTCTTTGCCTGATTCAGTACGTCTTCCCTCTAAACATCATCATCTTCTCATACGCGAATATTATCCTCTACCTCAAGCGCCATAGACTCAATCAGAGAACCCATCGAATGTCAATAACCGGACAAGAGGACAATGACGTCAGGAGGGCATTTATCGTGATCGTATTACTCTACGCAATTCTCAACCTTCCAGGTCAAATTGCCTGGATCCTTCATGTGGTTTTGGGTTTTAAGGAATCCGCCAAGGTGTGGTTCACGTTCTCGGATATTTGCCTCGTTGCCCACAGCTGCGCGAATCCCTTTGTCTATGGCTTGATTACACAGCGATTTCGCAAGGGTTTCGTGCATTATCTGTCCAGATTGTTCTGCTGTTGTCGTTGGCGCACTTTTGATCTCACGCATAAAGAACAGGACAAGAAGAACAAGGCAGGAAGGGCAAGCCAAGACATGGAAAGCTGCGAGAAGCCTGACCTGTATCACACTGTCTCTCTTCCCCCGAAACATATTTTATTGGCACTAGGAAAACTCAAACAGAACGATGTTAATGACTAGCTCTATTAACTCTATTAAGCTCTCTATTAACTATGGTGCCGCTAGTGGTATATATACGACACTGCGTCTGCTTATGTTGCTTGTGGTTATGCCGATGCAGTCGGCGTCGGCGTATTATTAATAGTAGGACTGATTTGTTTCGCAAAAAAATAGTCTTCCATTGTGTCTTCTATTCCATGGCAGAGTATATGAGCAGACTAAATATATCTAGTAATCGAAAGGCCTTACCAAAGTGGCATTGGCCGTGTTATTATGGCAGAGTAACTAAAGTTATCGAGTTCAGTATAACATCATAAGTACGTCACTGATCTCAAGGAAAAGCTGCAACATCAGTGGTTGTATAAACATTATCCCCGCTGACGTTGAGTCCGGTCAAACTCGTTAATATAATGTCAGACAGTAGCAGTTAGGCTCGGCGTCAACGTTAATGCAACCAGACCTAGGACATGCACGTTGGTGGCCAGAACCCACCGACCACCACAAAGAACATCTGCTTGTTGCGTGCCTTTTTCATGCAACTGAAGGATATTATGTGATTTATTTTACTCGCACGTTGGACGTGTTATGACAGAGCACCTTGTTTCAAACGGGTCTGTGAGATGTTGTTCGTTGTGTAAATATGAACCCGACTTTGTTAATCGCAGTTAAAGGCTATTCAAACACGCTGTCAACTATAGGCCATGACAGGGCGTCACTGAAACGTGTTTTGTTATCAAGCAGCCGTCAAACGGAAGCAATTAGGGACTAGATAAGTAGAGGTTAAGCAAGTTATTTAACTGTAATGATCCGTGTAAAAAGTACGATAAAATCCATTGTTCTGCGGCATTGAGTCTCCCTCACATGGGATTTGTCTGTGTTTTAGACTACGAAAAACACTGGGTGATAATTATGAATATTCTGAAATAGAAGTAGTAAAATGGCTTAGGTTTATTCCATTTTTATGAACAAATTCTCTTTCAACCTAGAAAAGCTAAAAACAATAGCTACGAAACAGGCACGACATTTGGAACGACATTTGGAACCACAGTGCAAATCGTAGTTTTAATATTTAAAAAAATTGGAGGTAATTGACGTTTTCCTAACCTAAGGGCGGTTTTCATGTTTCAACCAATGAGATCAAGAATTTTCACAATACAAAATTAACACCTTGCTCCACTGAATGCCGTTCGGTGCCGTACTTCTTACACGAATCATTACTTAAAGTGCAAGTAAAGCCATAAAACAACATTATCTCTTTTTGCTCCAAATTCTATTTCTAATATACTTAAGTTGTCTAAATAAGTATTCTTTGAGGGACTGCATGGAGCAGAAATTCAACTAGAATAACTAGAATAAAAGTTACCCGAATAACGGGATTGATTCATCTTGTGATGTCACAATTGAAAGCTACGGGATTTTATCGTAGTAGTTTTCTCTTGGGAGGGAGTTGATTCATCTTACATGTATGATGTCACAGGAACCACGACAAGTAACCAAAAATTAGGGATTAAATGTCAGAAATTTTACAAAATCTGCAACATTAATATATTTTTGTGAGAAACAAACACAATAGCAGAATAAAAAAAATGTTTTGGCATGATACTTGCACTTTAAGTAATGATTCGCCTGAGAATAGGAACACTCAACGGCAGCGGATTGCAAAAATAATAATTTTGTATTCTCAGTTTTGTCTCATAATTTCATTGGGTGATACTTGTACATTCAACAGAAAACAAGCAAGGTAATATATTTTCATTAGATAACTTTTAATGTTCTAATGTAGTTTTGATCGAACTAACTGTGGCCTGATTTCAAAGAAAATCGTATATGGGGAAAGTTCTCAAATTTGTGATTCAAATATTGTTGTCTTCCCCCTTTCCTTTTGGCTGAGTCGGGTGTTTTCTTTCAGTTTTCACAGTAAAAATGACCAACTACATACAGTTTCCTTTATTTTCAGTTTGTAACTTTTACTGTCGACATCTCAGACAGCACTTAAGGGGCCGACCATTTGACTTTTGAGGGGGGGGGGGGGGGGGGGGGGGGGTGGGGGTGTGTTCTTGTCTGTGCTCGATTTTTTTTCTTTAGCAGTGTTGTTGCACGAAATGTTTTTTGCTAAAAAAGCGGAGCCAGAACAAAGCTTTTCCGCTTGCAGGATATTTTTTTTCAAAAACACCCCCCCCCCCCCCCCTCAAAAGTCAAATGGTCGGCCCCTAAGAAATATTCAAGCAAAATCGTATTTGGGGATCTGCTCATTCCTGCACCCTGTACAGAGTTTTTTTTAAATTTCAATTAACATATTTAGTTTAGTAAGTAAGTAAGTAAGTAAATTTTATTTCAACACGGTCGTTCTATCAGTCTAATACAACACTGTTTTCCATAAAAGCCATGTATAAAAATATTACAATATTTTGAATATAGAATATATTATGATATAAAATGATGATATAAAAAGGATAAAATGCTCAATTTACAGGGCATCAAAGAAGCAGTGGGGTAATTGATTTGGAAAGTCGTATCTCTTCAGGTAACGAATTCCAGACAAAAGCTCCTTTGTAGCCGAAATGCTTTTTCCCATAGTTTGTTTTTGTTTTTATTTTTACTAATGTGGCTGGCCCGCATGTAGCTGGCCCGAATGTAGCTAGGCGCTATTATAGGCGGGCATAGTCCTATATAGAAACGAAAATATTAACATTTACATAATTCTCATGAGGAGCAGAGGAAACTTAGAACAAAATAAAATACTATTATAAGTAACGACGGTATGAAAGTATGTGTACATGTATATATATCGATAGTGTGAGGAAGAAAAATGATATTTTAAAAGTTTTTTTTTTTTAGTTTGGACATTATAGCAAGCGTATCAATATAGGCGTCTATATTGTATTTTGCTCCAATTCTTTGGCGAACCATTACTTAAATAAAATCATAGCGTGTGGGTGATGTTGGAGTGTGATAGAAGGATGTCAATGTTACCGTTTTTCTTTGGATGATTTATTTATTCGAGATTCGCATGATGACACGAAAGTGCGCCCTTTAACTAACCTAGCGACTCATGAGAGAAGGCTTGTCGTTTAGTATTAATTGCACAAGATTTTCTCAGTCAAGGGACTGGCTTTCGTATAAAAGCTGCTCGTCTTTGATTGGATAAAAAGCAACAAACAGGCTGTGTGCGCATTTATATAGAACCCAATCAAGATTCGGTTATCCAGTTTAACCGGCGGTTTGTCATCTTAGCAAAATTAAGTAATGATCCGTGTAAAAAGTACGATAAAAGCCATTGTTCTGCGGTATATATTGAGCCTCCCTCACATGGGATTTGTCAGGCGATTTTCATGTTTCAACCAATGAGATCACGAATTTTCACAATACAAAATTAACACCTTGCGCCATTTGAATGTTTCTTACACGAATCATTACTTAAAGCGCATATAAGCCCTGGCCAAGTATGCTTTTTTTTTAAAGCTTAGACCTTAAAAGTAGAGAGAAAAATCCGAAATGTCTTCATTATTTTTTTAGCGACTAAACTTCCAAATGTAGAATAATTTCCGCGCATCTTCGGGGACTGGGACGAGAATAAAACGTGACGTCATCAACAGAACTCATCTCTTCGCGGGTATAAAACGTTGGCTTATTTGCAAAATAATTGAATAGATAACCGACAAAGGTGATAATATCACGATAAACGTTTCGGAGCTTAATTCGGCAAGGCCTTTCATGCAATGGCGCATCGAGCGTGTTCTGTTGATGACGTCAAACTAGATCCAGTGCCAATTTTGTAAAGCACTCTAGCGCGCTTGATTTTCTTCGACAGGCAACCCAAGACACGTTTTTGGGCAACTTTGAACGGCCAATACACCATGACAAATAAATCAAATTAACTTTTTATTTCGGAATCCTTTGTCTATGGCCTCTAGTCTCTTCGTAAGAAATATAATTAGCCAGGGCTTGTATGCACTTTAATAAATATCGTAGCAGCAGTTCAGAGTGAGTACATCGTTGGCTCAAGTGGTAACGCATAACAAAGTCTGTCACTCATTCTTAGCAATATCAGCTCTCCTTAATTTAAAGATATATGTCTCGTATCCGGAGATCGATATCGTCGTTTTCATTTGTGTACTTGTATTTATATATTTATGTAGTTGTATGAATTGTTTTTGCACAGATCCAGTTCCGTCCATCGCAGAAACCCCTGCACTCCAGGAAAAAGAGAAGGGGAAGACGCCTGAGAAGATTCAAGAAGCAATACCAAGGCACAGTGCTACACGCAAGAAGAACAAACAACGAACTGAAACACCCGACAAGCACAAGAAGAAACAAACCAAAACAACAAAGGCAAAGAAAAAGTAGTGAACAAGGCTAACTGGTCACCGAGGCTTAAAGTGGCATGAGATCAAACATTTGTATCATTAATATCGATTCTACATCAAGTGAATAGTAGAATATTTCTCGATTTGAGTATTGCATCCACGAGTTAGAGGTTTATATTTATAATATATTCAAGCCGGTGACCTAAAACCGGTCTTCATAGACCCATTCGAAAAATGGCGTCCAATTTAAAAAGCTATTGTCCTGGTAACGTGAACACGAGGCTAGTCAGTACACACAAAAGCTTTTTAACGTGTAAGCGAGGCTAGTCAGTCCTAAACAATAGTAAGTTAAATTGGGCGCCATTTTTCGAATGGGTCTATTTACTATACAAAAACAGAGATAAATGACATTTTGTGATACATCTGTTATATTTGAAGGTGATATCAGTGATTTTACCAAATATTTTATCAAAATCAGAAAACGGTTTCATTCACAAGGAAAAAGAAGTGAAAGTAAATTCCCGAATTTACGTGAAATTTAAGTCAACATTAGCATATTGGAAACAGAAACCTCTATAAACTCGGAGGCAAAACTCAAATCAAGAAATATTCAACTATTCACTTGATACTAATCGATATTAATGATAAATAATTTGACCTGATATACACTTTTACGCTAAATTCATTCGTTTTTTAGCCCTCTTGGGAATTTGATAGCCCATTGCATTAATGCATCCAATTTGAATAACTATTGATTGGGAGTCTGTAGCCTCACATTCATGTTAACCGCTTTTGTGTGGCAACTTGAACACGAGGCTGAAGTCTCCAGGACAATACCTATTTAAAGTGGACTCCATTTATGCAATGGGTCTATTGCTTCTTATACAAAAATCGAACTTACCTAACGAGGCTTTGGATAAAATTAGAAGGTTTCCTCTGAGCCAAATTGGAACTAGATCTGTCGGACCAATGAAACGTGGGTAAGATTTTGGGTAATAGTGACGTCATAAAGTGAAAAGGGGCTTATATCTCCTCGTACACACCATCACGTTTTGAGATAGTGATATTTTTGCGTATTTCTAAAGTAAAGTTGCTATAGTTTTCATGCCCAAATCGTTTTTTTGATATTATGAAGGGAAGTCTTATTTATTGGGATCCGAATCTTGAGATTTCGTGTCCTCCATTACCCGAATCCGTTCCTGTGACAGAGATAATTTCCAGCGGACGTGACGTAATTTTCTCAACACAACAACATACGGGGCAATGTTTCACGGCACAATTTTTCGCACGAAATTATAAGTGAAGTACATACAAGAGCGACGCGTTGGTAAAATTACGAAGTATTTGGAACACACTTCAGTAATGGCGGACGTGATTTCGATGGTAAACTCTCTGCAAAATTCAGTTTAATTTGGTCCTTTGGTAATATTTTTCACTGATTTCGATATTTTCGACACTGTCATTTTGGAAGACAAAAAGGTAGAAAAGAATTTCGTCGTAGTAGCGCTTTAAACGGAGTTGATAGTGCCGCTATCATGAATGTGTTTAATTACACAGCCGTGTAACTACTTAAAACCAGGGCCACTTAGACACCGAGAACCAAACACATTGCAAAAGGAAAATAAAGCATTCCAAAGCCATGCGATTTCCATTTTGACTTCAGAACTATAGTCGACCAAATTCGTCTTTTACCTGATCGAAGCAAGTCGAAATGTCTTGTGATCGAAACTAGACTGATTCGCTCGAGCATAGTTAATAGAGTGGAATTGTTAGGAAACCCGGCAAACGTCAAAGGGGCTAATAAAGGCGCTGCAATTCATGTTGGAAGGGGATAAGACAAAATATTGTGCACGGTTATAGTTCATTAGCGTCCCCTGGACGACTGAGCTGAACCCACACGTTGCTATTGGGTGATTGATTAACGTATTGGAATTTCTATTGTGTTGTATGCACGGTTGAAAAACAAAGACATAACAAAGAAGGTTGCTGGGTTTCATAACCATTCCACTCTATTAACTATGGCTCAAGTAACCGTAAGTTGGAATGCTTTGTTTTCGTTCTACAATGTGATTGGTTCTCGTGGCCGGTTTCAGTACTCGCACTGTAAAACTACCCCGAACAGGTTGTTTAGTTAGTTTGACCATGGTTCAAGCACATTTTACACTGCAAGCTACAAACGCTTGCTAATATTCAGGATACATTTAGTATTCCAGTGGCTAACAAATCCCGACATTAGCGATTTGTAGTGGTCTTTCTGTGTACACGAGTTCTGTATATGGCTTTTCAAACGTCTAGGTGTATAGAGTCGTGTTTTTCAGTTATTTTGGCGAGACGACCTATTTTCGGCGGGGGAAATCGAAGGAAAAGTTTATGCAAATCAGGGCGAAATCTGTATCCGATTCACAGATCACTTGTCGCATATTGATTTCCTTCGTTTTGCCCTCGTGAATTATTAATGATTTGATGATAATTTTGTTTTGAGAATGACCGACAAAGTTCAAAACGTTTATTTTTTAATCTACAACTTTGTACAATGAGCTTCACGAATAAAAATACACCGCACGCTGAAAGATCAGCGAAATATGTACACTGCAAAATAAAATACACAACTACGCTTGAGCAGTTGCAGTTTGTAAACTACTTTGGTACGAGCACCGAAGCATAGCCTGTTTGGGTTTCTTGTGTTTCCAGACGTGTGCACCACCACCAAGACCCGAAAATCTGTAGACCCAAAAATCTAAATCCCCTGCCACCCCACCCCCTTAAGAAACGCCCAGAAGAACCGCTGCCAGGCTAATCGCTGTAGAACGGGTGTCTATGTTCGTTTCGATCGCTACCATTAGCTGGATTGCTATTTAATTCGCTCCGACGCCTTTAGGGGCTTGAAAGTCTGCAAAGACGTTTGGCTTCCAGCAATGGTTGGTAGCCTTTTAGCAGAATAATGAATTTTATGTATCCGTCTTTCGCTAACGCAGACCCATAAACAAGGACCCGCACTATAAAAGGGCCTCGACCAGGTTAAAACCACTTTAATCAGCCTTTGAGAGATCTCTGACATTTGGTATCGCGTGAAATTGAAATCGAAACTGATTTGAATGTCAAAAAAATACTAAAGAGTTTGTAAACCGCGGTTCTAATTAAAATGCTATTGACAGGCATAACTGAGCAACTAGCTTCCTGCGGTTTACTTTTTCGTGGCTATGTTTTAAATTTAGCTTCAGCAATTTAGTATTCTAACAGGAGAAGACTGCTGCTTACTTGTTCGACTGTTCTGGATTTCTTCTGAATCGGAGGGAGTGTATTTTCCCTTTTATAGTGCGGGTGCCAGTTCAATAGTAATATCTCTTGCAATTTTTATACGTATGATCTTTAAAAGGTTTTGAATAGTTCTACGAAGAAATTTTTGGCTTGCAGATAATGTTCTAGGCTTGTTTGAAATGGTGAAAATTTGACCTTTCCTGACCCATAACCGCGTAAGAAAAAGCCTGGGTCGATTCTTGATCTTATGTCGCCTCGTTAATGCATTATTCTCCATGGCGCCTTTCTATCACAACAGCATCGATATATAGAGAATATACACGGTCTGTGAGCTGTTAGTGAAGAAAACTGTTATTTTAGACAAAATGCTAAATATTTATTCAAATTATTGCAAATTCAAATGAGCTGGATGACG
>JAOWCC010000315.1:0-41450 GCA_030867875.1 Actinernus sp. WN-2022
ATGTCGCATACATATCGTGTTATGTCGCATATATATCGTGTTTTGTTGCATACATCTCGTGTTATGTAGCAAGCCACGTGTTATGTCGCATACATGCATGCATATCGTAGGATGTCGCACACATTACCGTGTCGGTTGTATATCGTGTTATGTCGCATACATCTCATGTTATGCATGTAGCATACATATCGTGTGTCGCATATATATCGTGTTATGTCGAACACAACTCATGTTTTGTTGCATGTCACGTGTTATGTCGCAAATATGCATGCATATCGTAGGATGTCGCATACATCTCGTGTTACGTCGAACACTGATATCGATCGTATATTATGCCGTTCATATGTCGCTCTCGCACTCATACGAAATCCGTTCTTAAAGGGGCTATGTCATGGTACGGATTGAAAGGATTTTCAATATTTTCTCTGGAGACTTTATTTACACTACAGTATTTATTAGTCATTTTTGCATATTTGCTTTGATTTTAAGCATCCCACATCAGGCCGAGAGGTTAATATCAAAATCGGTGAAAATAACTGTTTCCGGCCCGGAACGCGAATGTAAAGTCTATTACCGTGACACAGCCCCTTTTATAAAGGGGCCTTTGTTATAGACGTTAACAAGCATACAACTTACTTTCCAACTCCTCCAAACATAACAATGCCAGTCTTAGCGGTAGCCATCACGTGACCACTCCTCTTGACAGGAACCGTGCCCTAACATCAAAAAGAAAAACTATGTTTACTATGTTGTCAAAATTTAAAAACCTTTGAATGTTCAAAAGGCATACTGGCAGAAGCTCCTCTTTATCTTCACATAGCGGATACCCGCAAATGGCTTGCTCATTTTAGTGCCTATTAGGTCAAATTTCATATCATTAATTTAATACTTTTCACCTATTCACTTCATGTAGTATCGATAACATACTTTGTTGATTTATTCAGCATTTTGAAAAAGGGGTTGGTAAACTTTGTCCAATCAGCAACGAGACATTCTTCAACACTAAAACGGATTTGTAATCTTTGTCCAATCAGCAGCGAGACTTTATTCAGCATTGAAATGGATTTGTAAACTTTGTCCAATCAGCAGTGAGACTTTATTCAGCATTGAAATGGATTTGTAAACTTTGTCCAATCAGCAGCGAGACTTTATTCAGCATTGAAATGGTTTGTAAATCAGAATGCAGAAGCGCGACGTTTTGTACACGATATCAAGTCGTGCATGCAAGATGGAAAACCATTTTCTATTTCTTCAATAATTATACACACCTCTATCTTTTTTCTTTTCCATATTTCCTTATCGGGGTAAAGCAGTATCACTTCTTCTGCGGGAGCCATGGAAGTCTGCATAAAGGAATGCATGACTGAATAACGCAACTATCAGATGTCTTCAACCCTTGTTTACTATAATGTTTTATACTTAGAACTTCATAAAATAGTACATCTTAATATTGTTTCTTACTTTGAAAAGTAACAACATTCCTGCAGTTGAAGAACACTTGAAAAATATCAGGAATTAAATGTTGGAATAACGGACATCTATTGCACAGGGAGCCCACATCTAAGTGCGCTTTATTCTTGTTCTTGTTATTATTATTATAACTGTCCAGCTGTGTGAAATGAATAAACTACGGTGTAGTTCGAAAATCGATTCTCAGGAGACCATTAATATTCGTTTTAAAGTATTGACTCCCAAAACAAATTACAAATTGGGACACTGTTTTAATAAAAATAAATGTACATGTCCAGGAGCCCATAACCAGGAGCGTGCATGTCTCCTATACAGGTGTCCATATCTCCTGTACAGGTGTCCATGTCTCCTATACAGGTGTCACAGCGGTTTTACAAGTTGGGCTATTTTTAGATCATTTTTCCACCCAATTAGTGGTTGCACCAGAGGCAGAACAAAAGATGCCTCATTAGCTACTTTTGTTATACCAACAACATGGCTGCTACGCCTTTGGATTTTATTCCCTTAGGAATGGTTGCAACCAAAGAATAGCGGAAAACCGTTCTAAAAATAACCTAACTTGTGAATTGAAAACGCTGTGAAAAATGCCTAGTATGCGGGATGGACGCTCCTAGTTATCAGGAGCTATATCCAGTAAGGGTGGTCACTGCCAGGTATTTGTTTGTGTTCCCAGTGTATTTCATACTTTTACCGCTTTCTTTCCATCCCTTGTAAATTTTTGCTTGTAACTGATCCTTGAGTAAATCCCTGAACTCTTGGAATAAAAACTATGTAACTAAGTTGAAATAAATATAAACTATAGGGCACGTACCTGAATTACATACTGAGGGAGTACCCCCCCCCGACTATATATAGAACATATCTGGTACGGACCTTTCTATTCCTTACAGTAACCGTGCCGTAATTAGTCATTGCCGTAACTTGACCTCTTATACAAAATTCGCTCTAATCAACTTACACTAAGCACGGAACCAGTTTTTTCAATGCCGCCATACAGGACCACTCGTTTTTGGTAGGCATCAAGGGATGGAACCAAAGCCATAGCCGAGTACAACCTTGGTGATGGACACTGAGAGAATTTAGTCCACCTCTTGCCGGAAACGTCAAACTTCCATCCATCTTGGGAAGGGCAGGGACCTCCTGTACCTCCCCCACTGCAAAGTGATTCAGTGTAAATAGCAGGTTATTACGCGAAAACTGGTTCTGTACGTAATACGGCTGGGTATCTTAAAGTGCCTATCACCCTTTTGCAATTTTGATAGCTTATGAACTTCCGAAAAGTTTTTAGTACTTCTGTGAAGAAAGTTTTGGTTTAAAGTGAATACTTTGTTCTACGCTTGTTTGAAATCGTGTAAATGTGACCTTTCCTGACCCATGACCGCGTAAGTAAAAGCCTGGGTCGAAACCTGGGTAGACGTCATCTTGACGTCATATAATTAATTCGGCTTTGCAATCATTTGAAGAAATACTTAACATGTTGACTAAAATTATTTTTTTCTTTACTAACAACTCAAAAACTGTGTATATTTTCTATGCATCGATGTTGTTGTGATAAAAAGGCACCATGGAGAATAATGCATTAATGAGATGACGTCTACCCAGGTTTCGACCCAGGCTCTATTTCAAATGTACAATACTACATTTTCTTCTCTTTAATCTTGGGAAGAAATAGAACCGACTTTTATGGCCGTCTGAAAATCAGTCTCGATCAAGTCTAATGCGACCAGAGAATCGAAAGACGGACCTCAAATCAATTATTCATTTGAAACTACATGGAAGAACATTATTATACATTTTACTCACTATCTCAATTCTGATTGGCTGAGACACACAGCTAATTCTCGATAGCTGGCTGTAGCTAAATCTGTAGGTCACACTGCTATTATCTGTAGGTAAGGTAGCGCTCCATGATAAGCAACTACGACCATTTTACGTTAGAAAGTAGAGACATTCTTTCGCTTTTTTGGTGCCATTTTGCTATTGTAAGCTCTCAGCTATGTTTCCAGTCTTTCTTTTTCCCTAAACTTGTAAGTAAAAGTAATTTGAGCTCGAATAAGAAACAGCACATCTTAAAATTCAATCGTAAACGAACCGGCGTTTCATCATTAAGCTTCGCTTTCGCTAGCCGGTACCTGAGCCGGTAGTGTTTGCTGAAACATTTGCTTAAAATGTATAATAAAACATTTATTGACTTCGGATTTCGCATGATATCCAAAATTATCACGACCTCGGTCTGAGTTATCAGCCTCAGACTTCGGCAGATAACAGATAAGAAGCTTCGCTATCATGCTCAACCTCATCCAATAATGGCCCGCAATAGGTATAAGGAGCCCTTTATGCGATAATTTTTGTGAAAAAAAGATTTTTTAGAATGTTCAAAGTTAATTCTACATTTTAGTGAAAATAAAATTTTAAAACATTTTATTTTCAACGAGAAATTACGGCGAAAAGAAATATGGACGGGAAAGCAGGCTGTCACGGCTTATTAGCACTTGCGAAGCGTTCTCGTGGAAACCGCGAAAAAACACGTGAATCTTTTATAAATAAACACGAAACACGCTCACTCGTCTAGCTCGTCTTGAAGCCGTTGAGTTGCAAATGTTCATTTACGTTTCACACAGAAATCATATCTAAAATCTAGTTTTAATAGTAATTTGGCAGCTTCAAATTACGAATTGAGCTATATAAGGGAGGGCCGTATGTCCGTTTTATTCCGCGAAGAAACGAAAGTCGCCGTTGACGGAAAGCGATCTTGGTTGGCTCATATTATAACCAAGATAATCAGTGGGCAGAAGTTGCAGATTCTGAAAAGTCAATTCCAAGTTGAAAGAGTGCAAGTGCCCATAAACTTCGCCACGAAGTTTCGACTGTAGATTCGCCTTCGATAGCCGAAGACGAAGAACCGACTGAAACCGAACACGATCTTCCGTAACAATTATTGTACTGGTTTGGTCTGTTTCTTTACGCTTTCTTCATCTTTGCCTTCTCTGTGCACTCATGATTTCTGTGAAATACCATGACAATGGTAACGCTAAAATTTAACTTGTCTACTGCGATATACTGATGGCACTGAAGAGCTAACTATCGTGGTCTGCGTAGTCCTTCACTGAAGCGCGCAAAATCCATGAACAACATGGCATCGTGTTTCACAATACCTACTGCTCAACATCAAATACTGGAAAAATGACATTCTTAATTACAGATAAGTTAATTGTGTCAACAAACCTCAGTGGGATGCCAGGAAACTTTGAAGCCATTTTTCACGGCGTTATAAATGCAAGTTTGTAGCATGTATTCGAAGCTCCTGTCCTTCTAGATTTTAATAGATCGGTTGAGAATTCGCATATGGCTAGATCAATATGTTGACAAAAAAAGGGTGTCTCAGTTTTTTTATGCGTTGTTTTGTTCTTGAGATACTTTCATGTTTCGTTCTCAACCCCTAAAAAAGGTGTTCCGGATCTTTGCAGTTGATTATTTTCGCGACGGAATAAGATATCAGAAAACGGAGACACCCTTTTTAGATCAATAGTCTACTTTATGAAGGTCGTTTCAGCGCAGATTTCCGTCGAATTCCCGAGGCACAGGAGCTCCAGGTATAACTGGGTATAGTGAAATTGGATTAAAATCACAATAAATAAAAGAGTTTCTAATACTAAGGAAAATCAAGCTGTTTTCTACAATCTATGTTTATAAGCTTTCAGAAAATATATACTTTGTAGGAGTTTTCTTGAATTTAACGCGCGCAATTAAAAGTTTTCGGGAAGCGCTCTTGAAGGGCTCCTGATACCTTAATTTAGTTATTATTTGTCAGCGTTTGGGATTGGACCGGCGATGAACTTCGACCGATTGGCTATTCAATAGGTTTTCTGTTAAGGTTCGACTCTTCAAGTAAGCATATATTTATTTAATAATTCCTATTGAAAGCGTTTTAGTTCACTGACTTTAACGATCACGGGATACAGTAAAAGCGTTCGTAATATTTTTAAACGTGAGAGCTTCTCCTTCGGCACTATAGCGATACTTACTGCACGTCATCCATTGTCATTAATGTGCCAACCAGTGATCCATTTATTGGTTCCTGACACAAAGCGGCCTTTTGAAATCATGGTTGGTACATTAGCATAACAATTGTAATGTTTATCAATACGATGTATCGCTATTGACTAAATTGATGTGAAAACAGTCGGCAACGAAGTGTTTAGTTTCACATCAACTTAGTCAATATCGCCTACTGTAGAGCGCATATACCTATGTTTTTTCAATGCAAGAAGTTTGAACCGTGTTATTTTTTGTATTGATGAGTGACATGTTATTTTAATATGATTATCAATGAAATATCAGTGTATATTTCTTTCTAAAAAAGGATATCTTCACACGTGAAGATATAAATGATATCTCCACACGTGAAGATATCACTTTTGAAAATACACATTTCCAGGCTTTTTAGTAAGAAATGAAAACTGGTATGTCATCAATTTTTTTTTTTTAAACAGAACATTACATGGCCGCTTGGAGATACGAATTTTATCTTCTCGTGTTGATGAAGAATCTTACTCGTTCGGTGCGCTCACTCGTAAGATATTTCATCAACACTCGAAGATAAAATCCATATCTCCGCGCGACCATGTAATATCCTCTATTTCTGCTTAATAAAATAATACTAATTACTTACGATACTGCGATAATCAAGGTTAATTTAAAACTAGTTAGTAGTTTACGTTTACGAGCTATTTATTTCGACAGGATAAAATCTCCAAGCTGCCATGTAATATTGTTTATTTATCCCAAGCTATAAATAACCGCGGCTATACGCGAGACATTAACGTGTGACGTCACAGCCGTGTAAATACTTTTTTTATTTCACATGTGATTTTATGTCGCACATAAAACGCGGCTTAGTGAATAATACTAAAAATATTAAAGGTTGTCCGCTTTGAAACGTAAGAAATCAACCCGCAAGATCAAGCGATGTTTAATGATTGATGGCTAATGAAGCAATGTGAACTTTTTCGAGGTTAACCTTCGCATGCAGAAGGGTTTAAAATATATACAACTGCATGCATGGCTGCTGGGATGAAGCCAGAGGCGGTTCGGAGATTCAATAGAACCCCCCTTTCTCTCTTTCGAAACCCTCTTTCTCTCGCAAAAGACAACAGAGGTTCTGACCCTGAAATGCAGCCACTCCCTTCTTCTCCTCTTCTCCACTCTTCGTTCTACAGGCTATTCATAAGTTCAAGTTTTACTATAGGAAAGCTATAATTTAAGAAATGTGATATTGAGCATTTAAATCAACGCACAATAACAATGCGGGCTACAGTTATTACAAGCTGTGCTATGACCTGGAGGGATCGCAATAAACCTACAAGTTACCAGTAACAGTTTAACTTACCCTAGACACCCTCCATACATGACAAACTCATCCGGTGCCGTCATGGCACTTCCATGTAAACATCTTGAGTGAGGATAGCTAGGATTGTAGCTATTTGTGCCCCCAAACATCGTTTCCCATTTCTCGGTTTTGAGGTCGAATTTGAGTGTGTTGGAATACCGTTCTCCTGCAAAGCCATGGCTCACATAAAATCCATTCCCTTGTGGGTGTATTCCTCCTCCACTGCCGTATCGTACTTCAGGCTTCAGGTTACTCTTCGGTTCTATGAGCCTCCAAGTTAACCTCTGAAAATCGAACCTCAGAATATCGTTGTAAAACGAGGTTTTCCCTCCTCCCTGGAACTCGCCGGTGCTAACGTAGAAACCACCCTTGGCCGCACCATAAACCATGCTGAAATCGCTTCTTTGGTATTGATGTGACGTTATCAGGTCGGGTTTCGGCTACTTTTGTCCACGTTCTGTTCGCTAAATCGAAAATCCACGTGTCCCCCAAAGTTGTCGATCCCGATCTTCCACCGAAAATGATAACTCTGTTAGTTGTAGGGTCGTAGCCTATCGAGGAGTCGCGCCGAGCCACTGGAACTGACCCTGAAGAAGGCTCGAGCTTTTCCCACGTTAGTTTAGCAAACGCTGTATGTACACAGAGGAAAACGAGGAGCAGTTTGGCCATGGTAAAGATGTCTTCTTTGCCAGGCTGTACGCTCCGACAGTGAGCCAGTGGATTAAATCCCAGAGAATGTGTTCTGATGGTCTGCTCGCGTGACGCCTTCCCGATATATATATATATTCAGTTTGTATATTGGTCACGCAGACTGAACTTGACGTCAGACAAGAGACAGGAATAGCACTGTGCTGATATTGCTCCTATTCTTAAATCGAATTTTCGGTAATGTTTTCATGTATTGTAAACATATTAGTGTTTGTCATGGAAACGGCAATGACTTGTGCTGAGTCACGGAAGGGTCTAACAAAGTAGTTATGTAGAACGAGTAAGAACAATCCTTAAAAAAGGTGAAAACAATATTGTCCTCGAACTGCCGTTATATCTTCACGTCTTCTCGGATCTTCTTATTAAATCGTAGGCCCTCCAGTGAACGAAGTGCCATCTCGTGGATGTACCACTGATTAATCCCTTAATATTATTATTGTCGTTGTTGATATTTAACAAATCGCATATATTTTCCCAGCTTTCTTCGTGTACCCATGTTCGCAAATGTGCGAGAACACGTGGTCATGAAATTGATGCAGGTTTATCGGTCGAATATATTTTGGAGGTAAGCAATACTGCCTTGCGAGACAACCACAAGATCAAGTTAGATATAGTGAGATTCAAGCAATAGCAACAACAACAGAAGAAAATGCATCGGTAGTAAAGGTATCGTAAGGAACTGACAACAGGTCTGCAACCGCTTGCGCATGCGCGGATGTAACCCGAGACATTGCGCACGAGCCAGTTTGGTTGCAATTTCACTCGAATTTGAACTTCAAAGCAGTTGTACAAAAATGTACAAGCTTGAGACATTCTCAAATTTAATTAGCTTAATGTCTCAACTGATAAAGCTCTTAACCCTTGCGATTTTCCGCTTATCTCCCGGTCGACGACAGCTGCTTCCCGGCGATTTTTAACGCTGACTGGACATGCATGCACATCAGGTCCGAGAACTGATTCTGGACAGACTGGTCCTACTCAAGGTGGAAATCCAGCAAGTTGTATCCCACAACGGCCGCTGTCCACCGCCACCGGTTAACTAGTGCGGTCATTAATTACCAACTAGAACCAGTCCACATCCGGACGAGTACAAATATGTTATTTACCGGCCGGGAGTCCGTATCGAGAAAAACTTTCTTGAAAACGTTCTGTTGCCGCAGGCCTGAAGACGCGACTCTGCATAAATCTCCAGCGATAACGAACCGCCTTTTAGTCAAACAGTTCTTCGTTCAACCATGAGTTAAGCCGCCGACTTAATGATGTCCAACAGCACTTTACACTGAGTCCACTCTTTCAAAACGTTAGTCCATCATTCCAACAATCTCCACTGTCTTAACCGTCTCTCCAGCTTGGTGTCCGACTTCAGCGCGAAAACCCGCTCGAGCTTCACTTTATCAGCGTTAAACAATTTCCCACCGACAAGTACAACGTACGAGCGCGCGCGCGCGACAATGGTGTTTCTTGATCTCCCGAACCCCCCCCCCCCCCCCCCCCCCCCAACAAAAATACAAAAATAAATATTTTCACTGTAGAAATGGTTTGATGACTTGCTTATTTTGAGGTAAACGACGGGTTCTCACTCACCTAGAGCTTGGGTTCACAGGTAAACAAGAAGTGATCTGACCTGTGACCTGACCTGTACTTTACACCCGCCGTCAACTCAACATCATACGGGGCAAGTAAAGTACAATGATTTACTATTTTTTCACAAAGAAAAGAAAATAACGAAGTTTTGAATAGAAATGTCTTCAAAATGGCGACTTGTTGAGAAATTACGTCACGATAGTAAACCGCTGAACGAAAATCGCGAAATATTTGGAACACACTTCAGTAATGAGGGACCGGTGATTTTGACGGTAAAATCTCCTCAAAATGTGGTCTTTTGGCAATATTTTTCACTGATTTGGAAATTTCCGCCAGTGTGTCCAAGTGGAAAACAAACAAGTGCCAAAACAAATGGTCGTAGTGGCACTTTAGAGCGGTTTTCAGTTGAGTGTAGTAAAACCAAACGCAAATTACCCACAGCCAGCCAATCACAAGAGCGAGTAATCACAAGTAACTCATAAATGGCTTCCCTGTGAGCCAATGACAAACCAAAGCAAAACCAAAACCATTTGCGTTTGGTTTTACTTTGGAATCTGATTGGTTGGTTTATTTTCTCAGCCAATAGGAGAGCTTATAGTAAACGCAAAACACTTCCGACACTCAATTGAAATCCGCTCTAAATGCCGGGCACTGTCAAGCTCCAAATAATAAACTTTCTCATGACGAAAGACAAAAATAACTACTCAAATTTTTATTTCAATACTACTTATAAAGAATTACAATTTACTATAATAACTGACGGAGAAAAAAAGGGAAATAATACCAGGGATAATACTAACTATAACAAAATTCAAAGTCCACTTTTCTTTAAATTTATCACTAAGATTATTTGTAGTATATATAGATTTTTCAATTTCAGATTTCATTTTAATCTTATTTTTTAAACCTTCTATATTTGGAATAGATCAGTGGTTTCTTCTGCAGCTCCATAAATATATATTTCCAATAATTATAAAATAATTAAGTAGAACTGAATGTTTAGAGGCGTTAACTCCAATTAAGACATCTTGTGATTTGAGACTGTAACCAATATTTTCCAAAATCATCTCAAAGGGTTTTTGAGATTGGACAGGAGAACATAATGATAAAGATTCAGGTTCCTTTTTACAAAACGAGCATTTATCAGAAGTAACGTAACCTATTTTGTGGAGCTTAGTATTTGTATAGAAAATAGAGTTAAAAACTTTGTACTGTAAGCCTTAGCATAAGGCTCCTGGCAAACTACTAACATGAGATAGAAATCTTTTGATTTCTTTTTAGTGGAGTCAGAGCCAGAGTCAGAGTCAGTTATAGAGTGGAAAAGAAGGCACGGTCACCTAACAATATTATTAAACTAAAAAAGGACTTTAATCTTACTAATGATCAAATTAAAATTGTCTTTAAACTATTAACTATGGTGGAGTCAAAAATAGTATCGCCATATTTGAAAGATAGTGTGTAACGTCCATTAATGACGATTGAACTCGGAATTTAAGAGCGGCGGGTACCGAATGTCGGAGGCCGGATTTTAGTTAAAATCATGTTAAAAGATTCCACATTCCCTAAATCAAATCTAAGATCTTTCACGTTTATTATTCCGGCCCGCTTTATAATATTGCTTATAGAAGACAGACCTATTTCTTATCCGAATTTCTTTATTATTCCAAATCATCATTTGAAAACTCATATTGTCAGCAAAGGTCTCACGGAATTCGGACCACCGCTCCAACAATTCCGAAATTCTTTAAGCAGAATTTTCAGATATTCTTTCCATATATCGCAATTTTCATTAAAGATTCGTTTCAGCCATGCAAGACGTAGAGATTTAACCAAGCTTTCGACGTCAGTCATCCTGAAACCGCCATCTTTATAGTCGTTTATTACCGAAAGTCTTGTCAACCTTGTCTTCCATTTAAATAACATTTGATTAAGTTCTTTGATAAAGCACTGAGGAGTATGCATCATTGATGAGATGTAAACAAATTTTGGGATAAGTAAAGACTTGTTTAATGATTATTTTTCCTAGTATCGATCTCTATAGGCCATTTGATTCCAAATGGCTTTAATTTATCATTTTAAGTGATCCGATCCACATGCCTTCTGTCTTAGAATGGTCAGTTAACCTTTGAACCTGAGACCTTTTCAAATTTTCCTAAAAGCTCGAATACAATTTGAGCCGAAAATTCATCCGAAAGGGTCAATGTACTGTCATCAGCATACTGGAGTACTTTGGACTCTGACTCCCTAATAGGAATACTTTTAATATCCTTATTTGCGCGAATCGCAAAAGCAAGTACTTCTACTGTACAAACAGATAAGGAGAGAGAGGGTCACCTTGTCTCACGCCACGTTCCATTGCTTAGCTTTCAAGGGCACCCAACGAAGTTTTCGGTTAAAAAGCTGTTCGGGAGAGTAAGTTAGCCTAAAACTTTCGGATTTGAAAAAATTGTCCCTAGAAAATTGTTTTCTGAAATACTGGCTAGAAAATTTGTTTTCAATCCCGAGAAAATTATAGAAGAAAAGGGAGACTAAAAGGTTTCCCCTAAAATATTCGTACGTCCCAATTCGTCTGATCAAGAGTCGGAACAACACATTTTCATTTCCTAAGAATTGCCAAAAGGAAAAAAGAATCCCTAAAAAAATCGTACCTCTACAAAGCTTTGCAACATGAAGTTACTTGGGCTAGAACATTCTTGTTTCTGTTCTAGACTACTAACAAATTCGTAGGCCGGGAATATTTTGCCATAGTATTTTCGGTTGACGCGATTCCGAACAGCTATTAGCTTTCTAGAATACGTCAAAAGACATAGTAGGCTCCTTAAAATGGCTAGATAAGCTGCATACAACTGGTTTCAAACGACTTTCAAAAAGTACTCGTTGGGTGCCCTTGAGCTTTGTATACTAGTATAAAAAAACTTGCACCCATGCATTGAATGGAATTGGGTCCGAAATTAAAATGCTGCAGACACTCAAAAAGAAAGTACTGGCAAACGCTTTTTCAAAATCTATAAATATCAACATATCGGGTAAATTTCTATTTTTTGTATACTCCAAATGTCTAACTGATCGAACTGTTTCTCCGATAAATCTATCTTGTACATACCCAGTTTGATTATCATGGATAATATGAGGCAGTACCTTTTAAATTCTCATTTGCTATTACTTTGGATATATTTTTGCATCAACATTAACTAATGAAATTGGGCGCCAGTTAGCTAGAATAGTACGATCTTTTTATTTTTTCTCAATGAGTGTGATCACCGACAGCCTGTTTTTGGCTTGTTGACATTTCTCCAAAGACTCATTAGCCGCTGCCACAAAATTTTTACTTATCAAAGGCCAACGTGAATAATAGAACTCGACAGGAATGCCATCATTTCCGGGTGTTTTTTTTATAATTTATGTTTCTAATACTTCTTTACATTCTTGTTTCCCTCACAGGATTCTTTTTTAACCTGTGACAATATCGGTATATGTAAATCGTTAAGGAAGGCCATTTAGGAAGTATTTTGTACTTCTTTCCTCGTATTCATGCCATCGGGCTCTTGCTCGTACAATAATACCTTTGGCTTTTTCTTCATAAAATAATTCTAATGTTTCTTTGCTTTCATTATACTTATTAATGTTTTGGGTAGTAGAATTCACTCTTTTCACCTGGTGGCCATCTTGGATTCAAAGCGAGGTAATCCTTTGTTTTTGCCAGGTTAGCCTCGTTTTGACTATCCCTCGCTACGAGGCTAACCTGGCAAAAACAAAGGATTGCCTCGCTTTGAATCCAGGATGGCCACCAGGTGAAAAGAGTGAATTAAGCTCCACCGCGTTTTTTGCGACTTCTTGCTCTCATTGGATTATTACTTCTTCTTCTCGCTTTTTATTTGCTTTCGTTTTGGAAAAGTTGTTGTCTGATATTATATTTTTTATAATCCAATTCCACTGACTGCGCTTATCTAGACCTTCACGCTTTCCCTCTTCACACCATTCCGATAAACTTTGTTCTAATTCGCCAATGTATCGTTCGTCTTTTAACAAAGTGCAATTCATTTCCCAAAACCTGGACCTTTAACTGGTTCACCTATTTCTCCAAGTTCAATCGCAGCATGGTCAGTTTCAATTGCCGGAATTATATTGACTGATTTAGTAAAATCATGTTGGTTGTTTGAGATTAACCAGTAATCCAAACAACAGAATACACTTGGACTTTTTTGACTCCACGTACAACTATAAACTTGCGGATTTTTAACTCTACAAATGTCGATCAGATCAAGTTCACTTTGCAGAGATTCAATGCTTTCTATAGCTCTCTTTCTTGGAACTAAAATGCCGCCTCTTTTGTCGATCAATGATTCAAGGGACAATTAAAGTAACCTCCAACAATAACATTGTCTTCCTCATCTTGGTAATCTTTCTGAATAGTCAAGACTAAATTTTCAATAAAGTTAATTGGCTTTTTGTCATCATTTGGCGCATAAACATTAATAAACAAACAAGAGCCCATCTGGGCTTTCACTCGGGCCACATGAGATTGAAGACGAAATACACTTTCATTTGAAATCATCTTAGTAATAACCAAAGGGAAGAATTATTAGCTGAATTTAGCAGTCTTTAGGAGTGGCCGGTAGCGCGGTGACTTTCATTCTCTGCTCCCCTAGTATATATGTAATTGCTGCCGCAGCGAGCGAGCAAGGCAGCAGTTCTAATCTGTAAGCGGGTCCAAATCTCGATTTCTTTTTTTTACCACAATGCATCACTTCTATTGTCTTTTTTACCACACTGCTTTGCACGGATCTGATCGTCACGTGCCATTACACGAGGTGACATCTGCATTGTTGGAGCTAACCACGTTCAACCGTTCTTTCATGCATTTCTGTGTATGCGATTCTTGTGTAATAATGAATTTGTTGAAGTGTAGGCGAACTCTTTCTACCTCTGTGTGAGCTATCAGTTTCCAAAGAGCAAGATCTCTCCTGTTATCAAGATGTTGAGCAGCAAATCATTTTCTTCTATTGGCTTCGATAAAGTCAAGCAGCCGGTTAAAAATACAATTAGCATTTACAATTACATTCTCAATTACAGTTGATTTCCGGTGTTTAAACTTCACCGGGGAGAACAACAGTTTGTTGTGCCGGGAATCTTAAGAAAATGTTGGGAATTGGTAGGCTCAGGGAATTTACCGGGAGATCGTTGATATGTCGGGACAAAATGAAAATAAATCGCGACAACTTTTGAAATACACACCACAGCTCAAACCGGATTCAGTCGCACGATAGCCCCAAAACTACAAAATATACTGATTGATCTAACACCTTGGCATTTTTATCACCCAGTAATCTATTTCCTGTCAAAGTGCTACTGTAGGTTCTCTTCTAATATACTTCCTTAACTGAGCGGAGCAGCATTCACTACCTGTTAGGTATACTAGTTTAATATTTTTGTTTTTCTCGCACGTTTACAATTTAGTCTGCTGTTCTGTTATACTGCAGGTTCCGATTGTCTCAAATGTATGTTTATATTTGTACCATATTATAAGTTGTATCCTGTCCATCCTGTGATGGAGCTAGCTATGTCAATTTTTGTGCCTCTATGTAACTTTATCTGCATGCTGTTCTTGCTATAGCGCTACTTACTGTTTGTTAACACGACGTCATTTATATATTTGCATATTTTTTACTCTCATTCTAAACACTAGACTGAACCTTTTTTTGAGTGAGAACAATACATTGAATGGGTACCAGATTGGTTTTAGGCAAAAGTTTAGAACTTCGGATCATATTTTAGTACTGAAAACTTTAATAGACTACTATAAATCGAAACGGAAACCATTATTTGCGTGTTTCATCGATTTTAGGAAGGCCTATGATAGCGTTTGGAGAGAAGGTTTATTTTTCAAATTAATCAATTGCGGGTGCAGTAAGACGTTCGTTCGTATCTTACTTAGTATGTACTCATTTGTTAAATCGGCTGTGAAATTGAGTCAAGGGGTTACCCCGAGTTTCCAGTCGGATATAGGGGTGAAACAGGGATGTAACCTTAGTCCATCGCTTTTCAACTTATTCATAAATGATATACCTGAGCTTTTTAATAGTGTTGGATGCAACCAAGTCTCTTTAGGAGATTCCAAGCTAAGTTGTTTGTTGTATGCAGATGACTTGGTTATCTTGTCAGAATCGGAGTCTGGTCTTCAAACCTGTCTTGGCAGGCTAGAAAAATACACTGCTAGATGGAAGTTAAAGGTTAACATGAAAAAGTCTAAAGTGTTGGTCTTTGCTACGAGATCACAACGTATGAAATTAACAGGTGTTAAATGGTTCTTTGGTAGCAACGAATTAGAGCAAGTTGAGGAATATACCTACTTAGGTATACCTTTCCATCGTGATGGAGGGTTTAAAATTGCTCAGAAATCGCTATATAATAAGGCTTTGCGTGCTTATCATTCCCTCTTTAAGTGTTTCTCCTCGGTTGAGAAAATGCCTGTAAAGGTGATGATAAAGTTGTTCTCCTCTACGGTGATCCCGGTTTTATTGTATGGTTGCGAAGTGTGGGGTGTTTATACTTTAGGGAAGCTGTCTAGTTCAAACGATTTTAAGCACAAATTATTTTCAATGGTTCCTATTTTAGAAAAGCTTCATTTAAAGTTTTGTAAGCGGGTTTTAAGGGTCCATACCAAAGCAACGAACCTAGCAGTGTATGCTGAGTTGGGTAGGATGCCTTTGATTTTACACGTAGCTGTTTTGGTGGTTAAGTACTGGCTGCGTTTAAATGATGCTACGTACAGTGACACCCTTGTTGGCAAAGCATCACGTGTCTGTATGGAGTCCAATTCTCCAGGTGTTTGTTTTGCAAACTTGGTCTTGAAAATATGTGGTTTCGATAAGGTATCGAATCTTTGTATACCTTTGAAACAAATTAGTACTTTCGTGAAACATTTAAAGTTAAAATTGTTCGATTCGTTTGTTAAGTTTTGGGAATTCAAGATATTGAATGGGTGCAGTGATTCATCAGCGGTTGTTGGAGGTAAAATGCGAACGTTTCGGTGTGTTAAATCTAACTTCGGTTATGAGCATTATCTTGACAACGTTACTAATGCATTACACCGAAGTGCTGTCACAAAATTAAGAATTTCAGCACACAAGTTACCAGTTGAAACCGGGCGTTATAAAAAAATAGATTACGTTTCTCGTGTATGTCCTCTGTGTACATGCAATAAGGTCGGTGATGAATTTCACTTTTTGTTTGACTGCAAGCATTCTAATTTTCTTGAGTTAAAAGAAAATTTCCTTAGAACCATTCTTGCTGTTAATGCTAATTTCCGTTTTTTCAATGATAAATCGTTGTTCTTGTATTTATTGACTATGAAGGACAAATCAGTAAATAGAATTTTTGCAAACTATTGTTATAACGTCCTAGAGCAAGCAAACAGGTTAATTGACTGTTAATTAGATTACAAATAGGTCCAGTCTTGTGTATTATGTATCCTATTGTAATTACTATTATGTAACCATATTTTATTCATTCTCTAATATTAGCTGATGTACCTTTTTTGGTATAAAGTTTAATAAAATTATTATTATCTGCTATCAAATATATAATGTGGTTGGCAAAAAAACCGCGTGTTTGTATGACTCGTATGGGAACTAGCGATTTGAGACTCACAAAATACGGCTAAAGTCTCAATTCTGCTTCCAAATCCAAACATGGTTATCAAGCTCAATGAAGGATTCTTCAGTTTTCCCCATATTAACAGACATGTAACAGTATATGTTCCGATAAGTTTTGTTATTATATTTGATTGATCTTGATTGACATTTAATAGGATATCGCACGCATAGTCAGTGTTTACGCAATCCGTAACAGGAAGAGCAAGGACTGCGAGAGCTAACCCGTAATCAGAGAAACTGTAAGCTAACCTGGAAACGAAAGGATCAGAGAAAACTGTAAGCTAACCTGGAAACTAAAGGAGAATTAATACCCGCCACAGAAGTAAGTGAATCGCATTGATTTAGCCTATTATATATTTATTGTACAGAATACTAGCACAAGATAACCAGAGACTCATGATTTGTTTCAGATTGAATAATTATCAAGTAACACGGAAATCAATATACGAGATTCAAGGAAATAAAGTACGACGATATAATTATACGATTTGTGGTGGAATTCAATGGGTTTAAACGGAACAGTATCTTAATCCAGTAGCTGTGTAGTTTTACCATTGACAGATTGCCTAATGTTACGGCCGGGAATAGATTTCTGACAATGACTCATCGATCGATATCTCCTTGTGTCGTAATGACAATAATTCACTCTGTGATTAAGATTCTTGTAAACAGGTACTTGTAAATTGCTATTACTGGTAGCTTCACACTCTACATTTCTGGATAAATTACCTGCAGCAATCTTATAGTCAGCATAATGACCAAACACTGAAACATTCCCTTGGATCCACAATAAAAGACCAAAGTAGATCTCTAATTTAAGCTTACGTTTACCTTGAGTGAGTCGAGAGTTGAACTGGCTCATCAGAAATTAATCTGTGCTGAGGCCTGAGGGTGTATTCTGTTATTCTGGCTTCGTGTTGGTGAGTGACAGTGTTGCCCTCACAGTTCAGCAGTTCAGATGTCTTCAGACTTCGATGGTTGAGCAGTTATGAGTTACTCTCCTCTACAGTATAGATATTTGCTAGTAAATCGCATAGTTCGCAACTGGAATCACTCTACCTGGTAGTACAAGTACACAGGTCTCGATAAGAGATCGGTAAACCAGCCAAAAACACGGTCAAAAATTATTTTAGTGTAGGCCTACCGATCACGGTGTTTGCACTGGTATGTATTATGACTGACAGTAAAATGAAATGCGAGAATATATAGCGTCCGCACAGAATATAGTTCAAGATGGCTTGGAGAGAAAGCGCCACGAGCAGCGCGCGCATACGATTAATGCATAACATCGCCAGAAATTCGAGACATTGAGGCCTGATAGTATGTAGATGGTAGACATAGCATGTATGTTACATTGGGACACTATAACGCAGGATACATAAAGTACCAACCCGTAATTGGGTAACACCGCTCACCAAAATTTTATCGCAGACTCGTCTCTTTTGGTCCGTTTAGGACCTACTTTCCAAAAGAACAAATTAGCTTGAATAACTGCTGGCTGTTTAAACAAACACACTGCAGTTTCTAGAGAACAAAACAAGGTTTCCAAAGCTGCCATGTTTGTTGGATTTGGTCACTTGTGGTCAGAGTTATGGCAGTCTCAAGACGAGCAATATTACGGGTTTTAGCGTGCAAATATGGAGTCTGAGGTTCCTTGTCGAAAAGCTGAATTTACAAGAAGGAAAAGGAATCACCGAAAATGAACTTTGGAACATTAGAAGGGAATAATACGGTAGGTCTTGTTTATGTTTTCAACTCTTCGCCCGCACATTTTTTGCTAAGGTTTTAGATTTGCAGCAGATACATTTTATAAACTCTTATCTGCATGTTTTTACTGGAAATCTTTAATGTCCACTGTAAATAAATCGAACTTTTATGCTTCCTCTAAAATCAAAGAAAGGAATCACCAAAGTTTACTACTTGGCTTTGACTTGCTTTGAGTTGAATTGATAATATCTGTAGAAATAATGCCTCGATCGCACATTTTTACGATTGTACCGTATTTCATGAGAAATAAGGAAAATGTTTAGGATCCCATACATTTCTCTGTAAATTTTTACGACCCATTTCACACAGTGAACAGGGGTCAATTCGCTATTATCGCACTTCGGCCATCTTGGATTGAAAGCGAGGCTTCCGGGTTGTCGGTTACGTAGCGCTTACCATTTGCTCTGTTGATGGTCGCGAGTTTGGATGGAAAAGCTACTTCATCTCCACTTCTGCAATTCCAATTGTACAAATAATAGCCAGAAAAGAAGATCTAGGGATTCTTTTCACATATTTTATTCCAATGAACAGCTCTAAAAGCGATGGAGTTTGAAAATACGCGGAGATGTCGACCCACACTTCAGACTTCGATAAATATCCAGAGGTAGTGCATGAGGGACAAAAACAAGTAATACTACTTCTTCGGTTAAAGTGTCACAGGTTCCCTAAGACTCACAGCTTGCAGCGGTCTCTACAGGTAAAATAAGAAGAGAGAAACCTCACCTAGCAGGGCGAATGGAACATGTTAAGTTATTGTTCTCAATAAATATATATACACGTGCACCAGCCACCCTCTATTATTGTGTTTTGATAATGTTTAATGCACATGGGACTATTTTCACGTTGATCGTTATTTTTTCATTTTACGAATAAGACTTGTGTACTTTGCACACCACTAATAATAAATTGGCACTAATTTTGAAAGTGTCATGACCATCATATTAAAGTTTTAATGTGTGAATAATAATTTTTATGTAAAATATATTATATATCATATGTATTTGTACTGAATCAAAGGGAAATATTTTGGGAGGTTTTATTAGAATGGTCATGGGTGTTATGCAGTGATATTTATCACTGTCAAATTTCTGGTATGAAATGAAGGTTTATTTATTAGTTAATCTGGGATTTTCACGTGTGATTTTCTTAGTGATACCACGATCACCTCAGCTTTCTTTGTTTGTACAAGGACATTTAAACTCTAAATTCCCTCATCAGCATGGATACTTGTTCTAATTTTCCCTCGTTGACATGCAAGAATGAAAATTAGAAGGGCATGCATGCTGAGGAGGGTTATGGCAGGTCATTATAAAAATTAGTCCCTAAAAATTAGTCCCTTCTGGGAGTCAGGGTGGCGCAGTGGTTAAGCGCTTCGCCTCTCACCTCTGTGGCCCAGGTTCGAGTCCCGGACCGGGCGCCATATGGGGTGCCATATGTGAGTTGACTTTGTTGGTACCTCGCCCTTGCTCCGAGGGTTTTTCTCCGGGTTCTCCGGTTTTCCTCCCTCCGCAAAAACCAACACACTAAATTCCAATTCGATCTGTGGATTAGCTGGGACCTGGCTTTGATCAGCCCTCATGGTTGTTTCAGGTCTCGTTAGAAATTCAGAGTTTTTTTTAGCAGAGTGCATGAATGCCTATCAACCCTGTACCCTACCTATTTTAAGGCTCAAGAAAGGTCTTCTCTTCATTTGTCAAACCCGCTTCTTCCATACATGTGAGATAATTATACTT
Organism: Actinernus sp. WN-2022; assembly: GCA_030867875.1. NCBI lineage: Eukaryota > Metazoa > Cnidaria > Anthozoa > Actiniaria > Actinernidae > Actinernus > Actinernus sp. WN-2022. Next base: position 20,307 of record JAOWCC010000315.1, read on the forward strand.
AAAACCACAAACATGACATGATTAAACTCTATGCGTGCTCCTGGAATATTTAGTCAGCCACATATTACATTTTATTTTTACATTTTACTTGACATTTTATTTATTCTTCACAAAATCAACACACTTGCAGGGTCCAGTTCAACCAATGGTGCTCAATCAAGCATAACAAAACGTTAAAAAAACTCAACTATGGTAGCTTTAGTTTAGGCAGAGAAAAACTAAAGTCCTCTGAGATTAGTTTCATTAGTCAGTGATAATAGTATTACAAAGTAATAGCTTGAAATTAGCTAGTGATTAAATTTCCCCTTGACCCTTGGGAGGATTTATGCAAATTCTCCCTAACCCCCTCAGCTATAAATCCTCCCTCAGCTCTCGGGGGAAATTTGATAACTAATTTACCTAATATGCCATGCCATTACTTATAATAATAATATTTTGGAGTTTGGACTGATTTTACTTACCAGTAACCTGACTGTTAGGTCTATTCGATTTTATTAAACAGGGTTAAAAAAATCGGCTCTATCTGTGAATAAATTCAAATCAAGCTATCCTCCATAATTTCTGTGGCTTGGCTTGGGAAAGAAATAATATTAATTATAATAAATTGATAAAAAGGATGTAAATGATGCTGGAGTACCCATCCAGCTAGCAGCTACATGTAGGTTATAAAAACAGTTGCATCATTGCAATGATTATGGCAGAAGAAAATCTATTGTACAAAATGTTGTAATATACCAAAACAGACAACTGAGACAGTGTTGGGGTCTGGCAGTATTTATTAACATAATATAAATTATTATTACAATATATTTTAATATGTTAAAATTTATTTACATGATTGAAATATAATATTAATAGTGATACAAAAGCTGGATGGTATAATTGTTAGTATGGCTGCTCCCCTAAAGCACGAGATAGTTGGTTTACAAAATAGTTACTACCGAGACACGGCTGGATATAGCCAATGGGTTAGGCCTTGTTGATGATAATTTTACAGTATTGCTCAACTAAAAGTAGGCTGTACCCTGCCAGACTCCAACCTGATCAGCTGATTCTGAATATCTAGATTAATATTCACTTCAATTATAAATTATGGAAATTAAAATAATTGTACAAAGTTTGAAAACTAAAGTTAGGTGATTTAAAAACAATTAGGTAGTCATTGTTGCAATTTTTATTGCCATTATTAGCACTGTCATCAACATCAATATTGTTTTGCATTAATACCATCACCAGTACCATTTCCATTGTCACTATCATCATTGTAGTACATGGTCAAATGACCCATATCTCAGTTTCTCTACAGGTAATTTTGGTCAATTTCCAAGTAGCCATTTGTTGATAATGGCCCAACATTGCAAGTCAGTAATACTGTCATTATCATCATCTTAACATACACTACCTGGTATACATATGATATATGTATCAGGAGCCATATTATGTATATATGATAGTTACAGTACCAATGCAATGTTATCAGCCATCCATGCAAGTGAACCATTTTGGTTCATTGATAATGCATTTTCTCAAATCCTCGTACAAACCTTCTAAAAACCTAACCCAAAATTTGCCAAAAACCCTAACCATTTCCAACCCAAATCATTCCTAGAACGAGTACACCCAAGCTATAAAATTATGAAGGATTTTTCACAGGTTTTCAAGTGATCATTTGAAGTGGCAGGGTATACTGCAGTGAGGTTTCTCTCTTGTTTTTTACGTGTAGAAAATGGACTTCTGCTATCTGTTAGTCTGGGGGGAACCTGTCACACTTATTTAAGCGAAGAAGTATTTTATAATCAGCTGTTTTTTACTCACTGGATAGTTTATCGATGTCTGAAGTGTGGGTCGACATCTCCGCGTATTTTCAAACTCCATCGCTTTTAGAGCTGTTCATTGGAATCAAATATGTGAAAAGAATCCCTAGATCTTCTTTTCTGACTATTATTTGTACAATTGGAATTACAGAAGTGGAGATGAAATAGCTTTTTCATCCAAACTCGCGACCAACAACAGAGCAAATACTAAGCGCTACGTAACCGACAACCCGGAAGCCTCGCTTTCAATCCAAGATGGCCGAAGTGCGATAATAGCGAATATATATTGCGCAATAACCATGTCTCGAATTTCTGGCGATGATTTAACGCACGCGCAGAAATTTTGTTGCACCGAACAAAAAAAAAACGGCCTGCAGATTTAGACCCGAGTAATAAATCTTATCATTGATTTCTATTCTTAGAATAATGTACCGTCCTAGAGAATCCTTGATACACGAAAGTATTTTGTAGTCTAGACCATTCCTTATCAACGCTACCACTCCCCGTGCATTTGAACATAGCACATAGTACTTTTCCACTCCATTCTTTACCCCATTGTTGTTCAAATCTTAGCTGGAGTGCGTTTCTTGAAGAAATAGTCCCTTTTCTTTTCCTGCACCACGTAAAAATCATTATTCTTTTTTAAAATTTGAAAAGCCTCTAACATTCAGCATAGTGTCTCCTCTACTAACTATGCATTCAGTGAAAGCAATCTAAATGTTTCTACTCCCATTAATCAATTTCAAACTATAACTGAAGTAAATATATAATGGAACTACAGTGATTTGAACTTGAAATACGTTGAAGATTAATAACTTAAGACTAAAGCAAAATTCAAGACAGAAAGTAAGCATACATGTACATAAATACAGTAAGTTCATTTAAGGTGCTTCTACATCAAGTAAAGTACAATGTTTTACTATTTTTCACTAAGTTTTGAGTAGAAATATGTCTTCAAAATGGCGACGTGTTGAGAAATTACGTCACGATAGGAAACCGCTGAACGAAAATCGCGAACTATAGGACATTTTCATGATGGCGTCATTTTACTACAACTACCAGAATCCTTTTCAAATTCTCTTTCTCATTCAGATTTTTAAACTCCAAGACAATGGTCCAATTTGGAGGAACAAAAGGATTCGCGCAAAGAGTTCTGGTAGTTGTAGTCTGACATCATCATGCAAATGTGCTATTTGGGACAGACTTCGGTAAAGCCTTGTCCTCACTAGCGACATATATGATCAATGTATGTGTTCGCGACATTGATGCCTCGATGACTTGGAACAATTTAAAGTTGAATGGAGACAAGACAGAGTTGCTGCTTATAAATACTTCCTATCGCCCGCTGCCATCTCTCGAATCCGTCTCTATCTGTGATGAACTGATCCGTCCGTCCTCTGTCGTTAGAAATATTGGTGTACTTTTCGATTCTTTTGTAACTATGGAACAACATGTTACTAGTGTCTGTAAATCTGGATTTTATCACCTTAGGAATATCAGTCGCATGAGACGATACCTTAGTCTTCAATTAGCTGAAACTCTAGTCCATGACTTCGTAACCTCGAGGCTAGATTTCTGTAACTCCTTACTGTACGGCTTACCCAAGTATGTTATAGATCGTATACAGAGTGTTCAAAATGCTGCAGCTCGGGTCGTTACTCTAACTCGTAAGTTCGACCATATGACTCCAGTTCTATTTAACTTACACTGGCTGCCAGTAGAACAACGAATTACCTTTAAGATACTTTTAATTACTTATAAGGCGTTGCATGGAATGGCACCGCCATACATTGCTGATTTAATTAATGTCTATATTCCGAGACGTAATCTAAGATCGTCTTTTAGTAAGCTCCTAGTTGTTCCACCATACAATCTTCGCTCTTATGGCTATAGACCCTTTTCTTATGTTGCGCCTACCTTATGGAATTCATTGCCACAGAGCATTAGGCTTTGTAATTCGTTAGCAAGCTTTAAACAGCAACTTAAAACACATCTGTTCAAGAATGCATTCTATTAGCATTGGTTATTTCAATTTGAATCTATTCTTATATGTTCTTATATATTTTTATTAAGCTATCCATTATTATTTATCTTATTTAATCACGTTACTCCAGTCTTGACATTCATAACTAATAGAGTTATTCAGCAACTTAAGTTACATCTATGAATGCTATTTACTTATTATTTATCCTATAATTAGTTTAGTTAGCTAGTCTAGTCATTACACGTAACATTCATAGCTGATTTAGCTATTATAATCGTTGTAATATTGGACATTGGACATTGTAAAGCGTTTTTGGAAACAGGGCTATATAAATAAATATATATTATTACTAGTATACCTAACAGGTAGTGAATGCTGCTCTGCTCAGTTAAGGAATTGTATTAGAAGAGAACCTACAGTAGCACTTTGGCAGGAAAAATAGATTACTGGGTGATAAAAATGCCAAGGTGTTAGATGAATATCTTTTGTAGTTTTGGGGCTATCGCGAGACTGAATCCTGTTTGAGCTGTGGTGTGTAACTCAAAAGTTGTCGCGATTTATTTTCGTTTTGTCCCTACATATCAACGATCTCCCGGTAAATTCCCTGAGCCTACCAATTCCCAACATTTTCTTAAGATTCCCGGCACAACAAACTGCTGTTCTCCCCGGTGAAGTTTAAACACCGGAAATCAACTGTAATTGAGAATGTTATTGTAAATGCTAATTGTATTTTGAACCGGCTGCTTAACTTTATCGAAGCCAATAGAAGAAAATTATATCTTGATAACAGGAGAGATCTTGCTCTTTGGAAACTGATAGTTCACACAGAGTTAGAAAGAGTTCGCCTACACGTCTACCACTTCAACACATTTATGATTACACAAGGATTGCATACACAGAAATGCATTAAAGAACGGTTGAACGTAGTTAGCTCAAACAATGCAGATTCCAACTCGTGTAATGTCACGTGGCCATCAGTCCGTGCAAAGCAGTGTGGTAAAAAAAGACTATAGAAGTGATGCATTGTGGTAAAAAAAGAAATCGAGATTTGGACCCGCTTACAGATTAGAACTGCTGCCTTGCTCGCTCGCTTCAGGCTCGCTCGCTGCGGCAGCAATAATAATCATAAGCACAAGCAACATACGCAGACGCAGCAAAGCATTGGTCATTAGCACCGCTTGTTTCTATCTGTGAGAACAAGTACCGCTAATAATAAGTACGGCACTGCGTCTGCGTATGTTGCTTGTTCTAATGCTTATGTCGCTAGTGAAAACCAGGCTTAATACATTGATCATTAGCGGTGCTTGTTCTTATCTCACACCTGTAAGTAGAACAAGTACCGCTAATAATAAGTACGGCACTGCGTCTGCGTATGTTGCTTGTTCTAATGCTTATGTCGCTAGTGAGGACTAGGCTTACTGGCGGACGTGATTTTGACGGTAAACTCTCCGCAAAATTTGGTCCTTTGGCAATATTTTTCACTGATTTGGATATTTCCGCCACTGTGTGTCCATGTGGAAGACAAACAAGTGCCGAAACAAATGATCGTAGTGGAACTTTAAACGAGAACTCTCAACCCGGCGGGTGTAAAGTACAGGTCACAGGTCAGGTTGTTAATTCTAAGACAAATCCTAACCCTAACCACAAACCTAACCCTAACCATCGGACAAGTTCACAGGTAAACGACGGGTTCTCAGTCACCTAGAGCTAGGGTTCACAGGTAAACAAGAAGTGACCTGACCTGTGACCTGACCTGTAACCTGACCTGTACTTTACCACCCGCCGCTGTCAACCCCCAAATGATAAACTTTCTCATTCCGAAAGACAAAAATAACTACTCAGATTAGCAGAGTATGGTTTCCACTGGAGAAAATGAGACAATCTTGATGAAGGATGGAAAAGATTCGAGTGGATGAAAAATACTGCTTTAGAGAGAAATTTAGAGCAACTTGAAATCGGTAACCGAGATCAACTATCTTTAATAAGTAGTTATGATATGAAATCATGTTTGCCGCGTAGCACTAGTAAGTGTAAAGAATGTGATGTAAAGTGGTAAGCTGTAGTGCCAAGTGTGCACGCCCTACGAGGGAAAGAGAACAAATCTCTGACCCAAGTGGGACTCGAACCCAACGACCTCCAGGTTGCATGTCTGGCGCTCTACCAACTGAGCTATCAAGTCAGATGAGAGCAATCGTGGGTATTGGTGCGTTTTATGGGGTCACGGCGATTATATATTTATATGTAGTTATGATATGAAATCATGTTTGCCGCGTAGCACTAGTAAGTGTAAAGAATGTGATGTAAAGTGGTAAGCTGTAGTGCCAAGTGTGCACGCCTTTAATAAGCTTTTGCAACCACTTCAATCTTTGCCATCCTCAATCGAAAAAGTTTGAAAAGCATATCAGGACATTCACATGATATTTCTATTCGGGTGTTATTTTTGTAGTTTTTTTAAAAGAAAGTCTTAATATGCTGGTTACAATTTTCGATTTTCTAGTTGATTTTGAAATTAAAAAGATATTTCGGAAGAAAATAAACCATAGATACGGGTTTAGTCACGTGACAGGAACGCCTGAAAACGGTCAATACTCCGTGAAATACAAACAATTTTCCTCTTATATTCATAATATTAAAAATCGCTAAAATAAACACTGCTCCGAATCGGAGATAAAATATTAATGAATGATATCTGTGAACTCAAATCTGTTGCTGACTTGAAACTGTAAAAAATATACCCTTTTTGTGTGCTTCAGTAGCGTGATTCAATGTAAAAAAACAAACGGCCGCGATTCTTCTCAAGTAAATAAATAACCGTGTCCAAAATAATTAGAAATCCGCACGCCATTGTCGGTAAAAAAATCCAGCTGATTTGGAAACATACAACACAGTTTAATAGACGTCTTCGAAACTATGATATCATTCACACTCAGACATATATTTAACGTAATAATCATAATCATATACAGCTATGTAATAATGTATACATCAGTGACTTATCTCCTATACATGCAAAATAAGGAACCCACGTCTTCACTCAGGGTACCTCAAGTTCAACCTTCGGCCCACTGATCACTTGCTTTCCATGGTCATGTCCAGAGATCCGGTCTTCCCGCTCCCTGTCCTATACCTGATCTCCATGACAACATACAACAACAAAATGATCCCAAGAAGACCATACCACACGGCCCAAGCTGCTGTTGGTACCACGGCAAGGAACAAACCGAGAGAAATGTTAACGAGTGCCATGATGAGAGCCAGGCGTCCTGCCAGCTTGTGGAACCACTCCCAGATGATGCGCTTCGTTGTTCTCGAGCCACCCGGAAGCTTATGAGGGCGACTAAAAGCAAAAGAGCAATATTCCAACAACTGGTCAGATTCTCGTGTTCTGAGTGGCTGATTGCCATTGGAAATAAAATAACATATATGTTGCGTCATCGCGCGCGCTGCTAGAATCGCTTTCCCTCGTCTTCAAGACCCTGCCCGCTTGATTATTTTCAGCGCCTCGGGAATTGACAACAGTTTTGACCATGCGATTACGCAAATCGTGGTACATGAAAAGCCCTTATGGTGATGTGGGCCATCCGTAAAAAGATTATTAATATTATCTTAACATATTAAAAATAAAACCGTTCTTTTAGAAAATCAGAAATGAAGCGGCTGCAAGTGAACTGACCATTCTTTTTTCAGCTTAATCTAGAATTCAGTATTTATAAACAAACGTAGGTATCGACTCGTAAGATTTTGCTCCGTTGATCACTACGCACGAACACTTAATCGGGTTCTACCTTCATGTAGGCAGACATGAATTACCACCACATTGTATTGTGTTTTATTGTATTGTGTATTTCGTTCTATTGTTTTGTGTTGTGTTTATTCTATTGTATTTGATAGCAATTCATGCATGTGTTGCCTACATGAAGGGACCACCTTTAATCGACATACTCTTTCTTTGTTACTCTTCTTTGTCTTTTTGAAAATCTAATATAATAGACCCGTTTCACATTCAGAATTACCGCTGGATGCGATGACTACAGGCGCATTTGCTCAACGTTAGTCTCATTCTGATGTTAAATATTCACAAATACCAGCGAGAAGGTGCTGAAGATCAAACTACAACAATAGATGACGTCACGGCAGCCATGTTGGTGTACCTTTAACAATAGATTCTTCGTTAGCTTCTTTTGTTAGGTACACCAATATGACCGCCATGCCCTTTGTCATTTGAATCTCTGGGGATTGAGTGAAAACCATCTATACATAGAGTTGTGAACAACCCATCTCCTCGCTGGTATTTATGAATATTTAACATCAGAATGAGACTAGTGTTGAGTAAATGCGTCTGCAGTCATCGCATCCAGCGGTAATTCTTGAATACGAAACTGGACTATTGTGTTCTATAAATAGTGCAGAAAATAAATAAACTTGAAACTTGAAATTATTATTATTATTAAATATTAATAATTGGACATACCACGGCAAAATACTCATCAGAAGTAAAACCACTTTAATTACAACACTCTGAAAAACTGGACCTCTTCCATGGGATGGAAGTTTGTTGCAAATAGTTGGAAGTTTGAATTTCCATGGTTTTGCACACTTTCAACGGATGGAAATATGGTGGAAATACCTTGGAAATTGTGTTGGAAACTATAATGTCCTAGAAAATTCCATCCCATGTAGGAAGAGGTTCAGTTTTTCCAGTGACAATTAATAGCTGCACCGAACGTTTCTTTAGATGTCTACAGATTACCTAGCGAGCAGAGCCTTCTTCAACTCCACCAAAAGCAAGACGAAAAGACAGCATTCATGTTGTTTTCGTATCGAGCATGCGCCAAGTTTTTTCTCGTGCCTTCGTCCGTCATTGTTGTTGTCCGTCACATTTCCCGCGTGCTGATAACCCGTTTTTAACAGGTTTAACAGGCTTATCAAGCCCAAAAGGGCGAAAACAACACGAATGCTGCAGAGCCTTCTTTTCTTCTCGCTTTTCGTAGAGTTGAAGAAAACTCTGCTCGCAGGGTATCCACAGACTAAAACACTTACAAAACAGCGTTTAGCGGTTGCAGAATACCGACGATCATGATGATCAGTCCAAGCCAGCCATGGGTGAAAGCAAAATGATCAAACGGGACGGATTTTACGGCACATGCGAATCCACCTATCGCAAACAGGAGACCAGCGACCTAGCAGTAAGGAAAGTAAAAACAGGTTTATGCGTCAAACATTGCTCTTTTGTCTAGCCCGTGTTTTAATCTTCTCCACAGGCAACCCAAAAGGTATGAAAGAAAGGTGGAAGAACAGAACCGGGAAATTAAAAACTGTAAAAACAGAAGCAGTGGGGTACCCGCGTCCCCAGGCTCTCCTCGCCATTTTATTCCAGTCCCCTTTCTTTGTATTACCACAGGAATCCCATATATTCATCTGCCTGGAGAGAAGGCGTGTTACATTATGACTCTGACTTTCACCAAAAGATATATATAAGTAAAGAACGCAGATCCGGTAAAAAACGCGACAATATCGTTTCTTGACTAGCTATCACAACAGAAACGACCTCATTAGTTGAATCACAACTCAATCACGATCACCAGATTTTACTTGGGCCACATTGCTCCATTAATTTCTTCGTAACTACTAACAAATTCTGGACCAACCTTTAGAAATGCAAAGAAACCATCCCCTTCTCCCACCTACGAAATGACTCCGGCTTCCTCACTACTATCCAGGTTCCAGAGGCCCTATACCCTGCGTTCCAGAGGCCCTATACCCTGCGTTCCAGAGGTTAAATGTTTTGCCCTTTGTTGGTTTGAGTCTCAGGAGAGCGTGACGGCAAACATTCAACTTTTGCCGTCCACGCGATCGCCGTTAACACTGATTTAGAGCGGATTTCAATTGAGTGTCGGAAGTGTTTTGGTTTTGCGTTTACTAAGCTCTCCTATTGGCTGAGAAAATAAACCAACCAATCAGAATCCAAAGTAAAACCAAACGCAAATTCGTTTTGGTTTTGCTTTGGTTTGTCATTGGCTCACAGGGAAGCCATTTATGAGTTACTTGTGATTACTCGCTCCTATGATTGGCTGGCTGTGGGTAATTTGCGTTTGGTTTCACTACACTCAACTGAAAACCGCTCTACCAACGAAAGGCAAAACATTTAACCTCTGTAACCCAGGCTTTTTCCTTTCTCCCTTGCTCTCTCCGCCTTCTTCCTCCATACGGCCTCTGGATTCCAGGGTACCCTAACTATGACCACGAGTCAACAAGACTAACCTGTAACCCTCTGTGCATTTTAAACCACCACGGGTCCTTATGGCGGAAATACCGTGCGACAAATGCCCCTCCTTGTAACAGGATTCCCCAGCCAATGAACATCAAGATCCCGTGTAACATTATTAGGTTCAAGTTCATCGAGTCACACTCGCCAAGACTAGCTGTCTCATCGGCGTCTGTAACGTTACCCATAAGCAGCCACAATTCATCGAGTTGTTTACCACTAGAAGCAACAAGAGTTGGCCTGAGTTAGGGTACGGCACTGAAGCTTGTGGCACGTTGCAATACGGTTCGGTATGGTCCTGCTGTCTATCGTTCAAAATCCTACCAAGTTCACTCTACTAAAGTCGATCCATGCATGTTGTTTGATGTCTTACATGTGGTATTAACTCTTAAGCCGATGATACACGGTTCAACATTGTTCTGGTGTGCGCGTTTTTTTGTACCTGTTCCAGTTTCTTTCAAAGGTATACATGTGTCGTATAGGAGTTGTATGGTGTTGCATACAACGGGGACATGTCATGGTGTTGCTAATGCGTGGAGTCGATTTTCGATTGATGGCTGTTTACTGGCCACAAACAGTCGCCTCTCTCAATGCTTAATTGAAATTGTATGCAATATTTTCTTTGAAGACAATATTTATACATAATTTATTAGTCATATTTGCACGTGTGCGTTGATTTGAACCATCCCACATGTGCGCGAGGTTCGTCATGTGAAAATCGCTGATAATAACTGTATCCATCCCGGACTGCAGAGATAAAGGCCTCTCACTGTGACACAGCCACTTTAAACGTGCTGTGTCGTATATTGAGCAGATTTCGTATGAGTGGGACAAACTACAGCACTGACTACAGCACGGTTACCGTACGGCATGCCGTGACGTTGAAATGATTTCCCATTGTTTTTGTCCTGCTGATCCAATCAAATCACAGAATTACAGTACAGCACGGTGACGGACATGCCGTAGTTTGTCCCACTCATACGAGATCTGCTTTATGCCGCAATAAGTCATACACATGTTGTATATTGTAAACATGTCGTATTATGCTGTACACATGTTGTGTGTCGTATTAATTGTTGCTCATGTATTGTATGTTCTATAGTCATGTTGTGTTCATGTCGTACACTGTTGTATGTCGTATAATGTTGTTCATGTATCGTACGTGTATGTCCTATAGTCATGTTGTGTCCATGTCGTACAATTTTGTATGTCGTATAATGTTGTTCATGTATCGTACGTGTATATCCTTTAGTCATGTTGTGTCCATGTCGTACACCGTTGTATGAGTAGTCGTATAATGTTGTTCATGTATCGTACGTGTATGTTCTATAGTCACGTTGTATTATGTCAGACGTGTCTCATTTATTTCACACTCACGTTAATACAACACATCAGCTCAAAAAAGATAGTTTATAACAACTGCCCATTTACTTGCTGTCTGATTGCCTAAATTTTATCGTCAATAAGAAGACAGACAATAATGCTGATGCGAGACACATGTGCGACCGCGGCAGATGCCTCGTGGATCCACAGCTATTTTTACCATGTTATGACGAAAATCATCGATATTAGGTCATACACAAAAACTAACTTTAATTTGTTATATGGACATCATTATTCTCGTTAACCAGCATACTCGGTCCAGCCCAACTTACTTTCCAACTCCTCCAAACATAACAATGCCAGTCTTAGCGGTAGCCATGACGTGGCCACTCCTCTTGACTGGAACCGTGCCCTAGCATCAGAAGCAATAAAACTATTTGTATACTCTTCCTGCATGGTCAGCAGAATATTCTCTCTTAATTCAATGTTAATCATTACAGCAGAGTCATGCCTGTCAGCCCAATAGCTCTGTTTTGGCCATGTCTGCAATAAACCGAACATTATAACTGCCCCTCAGGTTAATAGTTCAGTTAATAGTTCAGAAGTTTCTCATCTCTAATTTGCCTTTCCTGTCGCCGAGAGAAATCTCTATGCGCCGCGGTATCTGGATTTCCATTGGCCGAGAAAAACGAGACGGTAAACATCGTAGATTAATTGTAGATTTCAGATAACGGCAAGAGAAGGCAAAGCGGAGAAAATAAATCTTCGAGGGTATAAATCAAAGCTTTCTTTAGGATAAATGAAGGTAGATTTATTGAACGGTAATTTCAAGGTATTCTGAGCAGTTCAGCAAAATAAGAGGACAAAGCCTGAGTTTGAAGCCCTTATCAATCGTCGACAAACAAAAAACGCGTGACGACATAAATAAAGGCTGCAAAGGATAGAGTGGGTTCTTGCAGAACCAGCGAGGATCGCCAAAAAGTCATGCCCATAAATTTCTTATTTATTTTATTTATCTATTGATATATTTCATTTATCAACCGAAAACTGTCAATCTCCATCCAACCTGCAACCTGCACTTTGTACCCTCCATGCTCGCTAGCTATATATACGCTAGCTCACGTTCTCACTTTCTCACGTGACTTGACTCATAAACAATCCCGACAAACAAACAGACATACATCGTCGTACTTTCAAACTTGCAGAGATTATATGCTGGCTCACCTGGCGGCTCGCCAGCAATAATTGTGAAACAATTTCTTTCTCAAACTTCATATAATATGGTTAGACCTTCACATCTTCTTGGACAATAATGTTACATCCTAGCCCCATCAGTAGGTGAAGAGCCACCTTGTGGATGTGCCACCATCATCAGTAGCAGCATGATCGCCATCATTATCGTCAACGTTAGCATCATCAACATCATCATCATCAACATCATTATCATTATCATTATCATCAACGTTAGCATCATCATCGTCAACGTTAGCATCATCGTCAACGTTAGCATCGTAAACGTTAGCATCATAAACGTTAGCATCATCATCAACGTTAGCATCATCATCAACGTTAGCATCATCATCTTCATCACCACCATCATCGTCAACGTTAGCATCATAAACGTTAGCATCATCATCAACGTTAGCATCATCATCAACGTTAGCATCATCATTAACATCTTCATCAATGTTAGCATCAGCAGCATCATCATCAACATCTTCATCAATGTTAGCATCAGCAGCATCATCGTCACTATAATGTTATCATTATTTTCATGTGGCACTCTCATAACCATAAAAAGAAAGTACAAAATGAATTAATTGCATGGTTAAATCAATTAAAACCCAGTAAATATATTATATGTACCTCTATCTTTTTTCGCATCCATATTTTCTTATTGGGGTCAAACAGTATCACCTCATTTGCAGGGGCCATGGCAGTCTGAAAAAGAGTTTTATAAACACAAAAGGATCAGTATAAATTATAAATAATAATAAATTAAAGTTCTAGGCAACAATAAACTCGATTTTCTTTTGCAAACTCAGTCTGAACTTGACTGAAACTTTTAGTATACATTCCGTACTTGCATCAGATACTCCCCAAGTATCCATTGTATTTCTTACTTTGAAAAATAATAACATTCCCAAGTTTGTAAAATACCCAAAAAGTATTAGCTGGAATCACTTAATTGACCCAGATTTGTCATATTCCTTTATATACCTAATCTACGTTGAAAAAACCTGTCAGTTTTTTAGCTGAACCGCCTCCCGGTTAGCTCAGCTGTTAAGCTCCGTTTTGTTGAGCGGGAGGTTGTGGGTTCAAACCCCGGCCGGACCAACAATCAGGGTCTTAAAATAACTGAGTAGAAGGTGCTGCCTTTGTGAACCAACTGCAAATGGTTAGACCTTCACATCTTCTCGGATAAGGACGTAAAATCGTAGGCTCACTGACATGGCGGAGACAAGTCTAGTAGGGGACCTTGAGTCCTATTGTTTGTTTCTGGTGGCGTTACGCCCAAATGTTGTAAATAAAAATAAATGATATTTAATATCCCACTTTTGATATAATTGCTTCACTTGTCTACCTCATACAAAGGTTTCAATATGTCGAATCCTGCATGGGTAAATATCTATTCTCAGAGAAAGGAACACATTTAATTTACCCCAGCCTCATATTGAAACATTTGCATGTGTGTGACATTAGTGAAGCATCAGCCTAGTCACAAGACCTTCTGGCTGGTATTTTGTCTGAGTGGGTTAATGGGATCCCTGTCATGTGTACTGGTTTGTGATGTCACCGCTCATTGTTGCCAGAAGTTGGTAAAGCTGTGTCGTCACAAACCAGTACAAACCACAGGGATTCCATTAACCCACTCAGACGAAATACCAGCCAGAAGACCTTGGGACTATATAGCTATAGGCTCAGGCGAAGCATATATATCGAAAGTGGGCTTTTCTCATCTCAACTGACTTACAGTCAACACAGAGCCACTTTTTTCACCACCACCATACAGGACCACTTGCTGTTGGTTCTTGTCAGAGGATGGAAGCAAAGCCATAGCAGAATACAGTCTTGGTGTCGCACACTGCTTCAGTTTGGTCCACGCCTTGGAGCGGTCAAACAGCCAGCCATCTTCAGCAGGGCAGGGCCCTCCAGTACCTCCCCCACTACAAAAATAATTCAGTGTAGCACATGTACTAGCTGGTATAAGTACATTAGGGAATGGACTGGGGAGGTGGGGTTGGAGAATAGAAAAAAAAATACAATGCAAGTTATCTTGTTGGCAATTAAATAAATAACTCGCAAAGCAACACAACTAATCAAATCATGCATATGTATAAAATTTAAATACCTGGGAAAAAAATACCTATAATAAAATTATTACAGTGGGGGAAAAAAACCTCAAACCCTAACCCTAATACGTTACATGATACTGCACCAGAGGGCCCCTTAAGGAATTACTTCTTGGCAAAATAAATGTTTGAGACAATTAATTAAGTACACTATATTATGGTACGTCATAAAAAGAAATTCCCCCTTCCCCCATGCATTAAATAAAATTAATATATAATTATCGATGAAATACCAGTGTATATTTCTTTCTAAAAAGTGATATCTTCAAATGTGAAGATATCACTTTTTTAAATATGACTGGCTTAATTTAAAGATTTCTAACCTTTTTAGTAAGAGATTGAAACTGTCTGGTATTTCATTGATAATTATATATTAAACAGAACATTACATGGCCGCTCAGAAATACAAATTTTATCTTCTTGTGTTGATGAAATATCTTACTCGTTCACTGAGCTCACTCGTAAGATATTTCATCACCACTCGAAGATAAAATCTGTATTTCTGCAAGGCCATGTAATATCCTCTATTTAATGAATATGAATGCATAATTTATAATAATTAAGTGATCAAGTTTATATAAGATATGAATGTCCAATAAACTGCTCATAATATTCTGGTATTAGCAATAATTATTTAATTGTTGTATATATATGCTGCAGAGAAAATTTGTTTTCAGGTAAAATCGGATTCAACCAAGGTCAAATTGTCAAATGGAATCAACCTAGGTTAAATCCGATTCAACCTAGGTTAAAGTGGTAATTTTTGTAGTCACTTAATGCCTGCATGCACCCGACAAGGGGATTTTACCTACGTTGAAACAGATTTCACCCAAAAACAAAATAATATAACCTACAACATGGTGTATAATAGTAATTACGATGTTATTTTGTAAACTAAAATATAACAAGCAGCACCTCTAGATCTAGATCTAATAATGCTTGTAATTCTTAAAGGGTTAATTAATGACTGGTGAGATTGGAAGGTACTCTTTCGAACGCCTTCGAGTGTTTAATGGGTCGAAAGTTAATTACCACCATGCAGGAATTCCATCTATTATGTTGCTGTTGTTTATCATCCTCCAGAACCTGTGTATAATGCTGATGATTTAACAGAATTTCTTATTAACTCTTGTGATTATATTTTAGCTGCAGACCCTAATTCAAAGATTATTGTTTGCGGAGACTTAAATCAACTGCACTACACAAGGACTGGTTAATGCAAGCTTCATTATCACAAATGGTAAAATCACCAACTAGGAAAGATAAGATATTGGATGTCTTTAATTTATTACTAATGTCCCCTATCTTATATGGAACAAGATAACAGTCACAAAAAGCTTCATGGTTAGGTCTCAATGGTGCTTGCTTCCCCTCGTGTGCTTATAAAAGACGTTAGGAAGACCATAACTTTTAGAGATGTAAGGCACCACAACAAAATTAAAATGGCTAATCTTCTGCAAGAATTGGACTGGAATGATGTCATGTCATGCAAGGATATTAACGATAAAGTGAACTTGCTGCATAGTATACTTATGCCACTGTACGTACGATGATTGCTTCCCTAGTATTTCTGTTAGAGTTTCCTCAAGGGACCCTCCATTTATATCACCATTAGCTAAGTATCTGTTAAAAGAGAGAAATAATTAAGTTGCAACAATATGGAAATGATAACACAGCCCTATATATAGCTACCAAACTCTCATAGAAAAAATAAACTGCTTGATTAGGAAAAATCAACTACTCGCAGTAAAGAAAGACATTAACTGGCACGACAAAGGATCTAAGTCATGGTGGTCTACTGTCAACTCTATCACAGCTAGGCAGAAAGTCTTCTCATGTGCCTGTTATAGTTCTATAATTGACCCAGATGATATTAAATAAATATAATTACTTCTGTGCTAAATTAAACACCAATCCTAATTTTATAGCTCCGGAATTCATGAGCATCCCCGATGGCACTTGGATCTATATACGATGTCAGACAGTTCCTATACTCAAGCTAAAGAGAACTGCTGTGGGTCCAGACCAACTCCCATATTGGTTGTGGAGATTTTGCATTTGGCTTAGCACCTGTATGTTATAACCAATATTTTTAATAGCTCTCTTAAGCATCACACTATTCCTAGTACATGGAAGTTAGTTGACATAAAACCTTTACCTAAAGAATCTCATTTTAATACCATATTATTATGAGACTTTTTGAAAGGATAGTATTTAAATTTGAGTTTGCTGATCTTGATCAATGTGCCTATCATAAAGGCCATAATACCACCATGGCTCTAATTAAGTGTCAGCTGCATGCATAGCTCAAATGGTTGGATAGTGAGGCTGATTACGTTAGGATCTTTTCTTTCGATTTTAGCAAAGCTTTCAACTCAGTACCACATGATATCCTCTATCGTAAGCTAAATAATCTTGATATTGTATCAATCCTTACATATTTAACTGGATAGTGAGTTTTTTTGCAAGATAGACAACAGAAAGTTGTTGTTGATAGTATTGCCACTAATTATCTTAAGATAAACAGGGGTATCCCTCAAGGGACAATCTTTGGTCCCGTTCTTTTTTCTATCATGGTAAATGACATTAAAGCTGTAAGTCCATCTAGGAATCTACTTGTTAAGTACGCTGATGATATTTCACTCTGCATATATCTATAAACTCCAAGTGCATGTGAGAGCAATCAGTGTGAAATAGAAGTTCAATCTATTATGAAATGGACAGAGAACAATTGCATGAACTTGAATCTAAAAAAGACATGGGAAATGTTACTGCATGAGAGCAAAGTCCGCAAAGATTCCACCTGAACCCCTGCACTTTATAGAGCGGAAATCCAGTCTGAAGCTTCTGCATGGGTGTTACCTTTGAGGAAAACCCTTGTAACTGGGACATTCATTTAGAGCACTATAATGTTGTCAAAAGCCAGTAGTCATTTATACATTCTACGAGTTTGTAAATATTATGGTTTTTCAGCCAGTTATCTGGACCTTCTCTTTCAGAGTCTCATTTTATCTATTTTTACATATATATGCTTTGGAGGTATATGGGGTTGTGCCTTCTATTGTAAATATCTTAATTAGTTGTATAGATATTTTTTTTGCCAGAGCTTTTAAGTCAGGATTTTCTAAAAAGTGTTATTGCATCTTAGATATTCTGGCTGAAAAGGATATGAAGTCGTGGGAGAGAATTATTGATTCACGTACCACTGCCTTAGCTGACTTACTCGATCCCTCCTGTGAAAACACGCAAGCTTCGAGACAGGGGACATTCTTATATTCTTCCTCATGTAAGAACAGAATTAATGCTTTAAGAGCGTTTTTATAAATAGATGTTTATTCAGCCATTTGTAATCAAAACATGTCTGTTGTTTGGAATTTGTTTCCTCGATTATCAATAAAGACTATTGTTATTAACCTTGAGCCAGTTACATGTATATATTCAAAGCAAGGGTAAGCACTATGTAGCTGGGGTTAAATTTCCATGTGGTTATATATTATTATACAGATATAATTAACCACAGAGTGAATCTAATTACATACAAGATTGAGTTGCCTTTTGTGAGTATGTCTTTGAGTATATATAGAAATAAAAAGTCCTAACCCTCAATATTTAATGTTAATTGTTATTAGCCCCTTACGAAAATTATAGACCATTATACATATATATATTGATTTGTGGTTTACATTTTATAATTAACTTAATTTCTCTTAATGTGAATGACATCACATCTAGTAATTGCATGGACCATAAATGCAAGTGGGAAAACTGAGCATTAAGTTTTGACACTTTTTTAAAGATCATGCCTGAGCTCCATGGATTCACTTTAATTTGCACATCTTTAATTAAAAATGGTGTAGTTCTTAAATTATGTTTGGACAACTGAAGTATTGTAAACTAAGAGTTTCTAGCATTATAAACTTAGTAAAATTATAGACCATGTATACATAGATTGAGTTGTGGTTAACTTTCTCTATATGTGAATGACATATTACATCTAGTTGGACCATATATATTAATGCAGATGGGAAAACTGAGTATTATGCCATATTGCCCTAGCCTATTAAAGAGTTTTCTTATACATGTAGTAAATTTTGATATTAAAATTTAATCATATATTGTAGCTATAGCTAGGTCAACAGTGGTGTCAGCTAATTAGTCACCTTAGGAACATTAATGCATATTCATTAATTTACTTATACTGTGAACTCAGTAGTTTTGTTGACTTATTGGTAAACTGTTTTTGTGTTTTGACACATTTTAAGATCATGCCTGAGCTTCATGGATTCACTTTGCACATTTTAATTAAAAATGGTGTAGTTCTTTAATTATATTTGTGAAATAACTGAAGTATTGTAAACACTATTGTAAACACTATTGTAAACACTATTGCTAGCACTGTAAAAATAAGATTGAACCTTTAATGAACATATATTTTAATAGAAATGACATATCCAACTTGGAAAAGTAGCATTTAAGCTTACCTCAGTGGAACTAATTGAAAATGAATTAAAGAATGACAGATAACGAGTATTTCAAATGAATAAAATTAATATACTAAAACCGCAAAACCTTTAACTGTCTGCTAACGAGATAAAATTTAGCATACTTCCTTTTAAATGGTATAGTTGCAAATTAAAATAATCAGAAATCTTCGCTTTTAATATAAGTTCAGTTTCATTTCGTATTTTTGGACGTAAATGCGTATCGAATTTAAAACGCCCGATCAAAGTTTAAAAAACAAAATAGAACACAGTGGACAGCTATATTGGGAGGGATCGCAATAAAAGCTAGAAGTTTTCAGTAATAGTCCAACTTACCCAGACACCCTCCATACATGATAAACTCGTTTGGAGCCGTCATAACACTTCCATGTAAACATCTTGAGTGAGGATAGCTAGGATTGTAGCTATTTGTGCCCTCAAATCTCGTTTCCCATTTCTCGGTTTTGAGGTCGAATTTGAGAGTGTTGGAATATCTTAATCCTGCAAAACCATGGCTCACATAAAATCCATTCCCTTGTGGGTGTATTCCTCCTCCACTGCCGTATCGTACTTCAGGCTTCAGGTTACTCTTCGGTTCTATGAGCCTCCAAGTTAACCTCTGAAAATCGAACCTCAGAATATCGTTGTAAAACGAGGTTTTCCCTCCTCCCTGGAACTCGCCGGTGCTAACGTAGAAACCACCCTTGGCTGCACCATAAACCATGCTGAATCGCTTCTTTGGTATTGATGTGACGTTATCAGGTCGGGTTTCGGCTACTTTTGTCCACGTTCTGTTCGCTAAATCGAAAAATCCACGTGTCCCCCAAAGTTGTCGATCCCGATCTTCCACCGAAAATGACAACTCTGTTAGTTGTGGGGTCGTAGCCTATCGAGGAGTCGCGCCGAGCCACTGGAACTGACCCTGAAGAAGGTTTGAGCTCAACCCACTTTAGTTTAGCAAATGCTGCATGCATGCAGAGGCAAATGAGGAGCAGTTTGGCCATACTGAGATGTCTTCTTGCTCCGATCGACGCGTCTCTGAACAATGCTAAGAACGAGTTACTCAGAGTTGCGTAACGCTTCAACAGCTTTGTTGACAAAGTAAGGATACTTTTTAATATGTACACCAGTGACAACACCGACAAAAAAACTTAAATCGGTATAAAAGTTCCGATTTTGGGCTGCCAAATATTTAAATAATCATGTCATCGTTTTTATTTCAAACAATAGTATATTTATGCATTATAAACACTAAACATATCAGTGTTGTTGTGGAAACGATGAAAACGCGTTTTGCTGAGTCACGGGAATTTTGCTAATGCGTAATCTATTAAAAGCTCGATCTCTCTTCATTTCATTGCTGACCGGTGGTGTCAACGCTCGGGTGTCTAGATAACGAAGACCTAGAAAACGAAGACCGAAGATCGAAGACCCTAGATAACGAAGACTCAAAAACGAAGACCCTAGATAACGAAGATCTAAAAACGAAGACCCACCTAGATAACGAAGATCTAAAAACGAAGACCCTAGATAACGAAGACCAGAAAACGAAGACCCCCCTAGATAACGAAGACCCGAAAAACGAAGACCCTAGATAACGAAGACCCGAAAAACGAAGACCCTAGATAACGAAGACCCGAAAAACGAAGACCCTAGATAACGAAGACCCGAAAACGAAGACCCC
Source organism: Actinernus sp. WN-2022 (assembly GCA_030867875.1). Taxonomy (NCBI): domain Eukaryota; kingdom Metazoa; phylum Cnidaria; class Anthozoa; order Actiniaria; family Actinernidae; genus Actinernus; species Actinernus sp. WN-2022. The sequence continues at coordinate 41,211 of JAOWCC010000315.1, forward strand.
CCTAGATAACGAAGATCTAAAAACGAAGACCCTAGATAACGAAGACCCGAAAACGAAGACCCCCCTAGATAACGAAGACCCGAAAACGAAGACCCCCCTAGATAACGAAGATCTAAAAACGAAGACCCCCTAGATAACTAGGGTCTTCGTTTTCTAGGTCTTCGTTATCTAGATCACCCGCGTGTGATCTAGATAACGAAGATCTAAAAACGAAGACCCTAGATAACGAAGACCCGAAAA
>JAOWCC010000316.1:0-85461 GCA_030867875.1 Actinernus sp. WN-2022
AATCAGGAATAAGGAATGATGAATCAGGAATGATGAATGATGAGTCAGGAATCAGGAATGATGAATCAGGAATGATGAATGATGAATCAGGAATGATGAATGATGAATCAGGAATCAGCAATGATGAATCAGGAATGATGAATGATGAATCAGGAATCAGCAATGATGAATCAGGAATGATGAATGATGAATCAGGAATGATGAATGATGAATCAGGAATGATGAATCAGGAATCAGGAATGATGAATGATGAATCAGGAATCAGCAATGATGAATCAGGAATCAGCAATGATGAATCAGGAATGATGAATGATGAATCAGGATTGATGAATCAGGAATGATGAATCAGGAATCAGGAATCAGGAGTGATTAATCAGGAATCAGGAATGATGAATCAAGAATCAGGAATGATGAATCAGGAATGAGGAATGATCAATCAGGAATGAGGAATGATCAATCAGGAATGAGGAATGATCAATCAGGAATCAGGATTGATGAATCAGGAATGATGAATCAGGAATGATGAATCAGGAATCAGGAATGATGAATCAGGAATCAGGAATGATGATTCAGGAATTATGAATGATGAATCAGGAATGATGAATCAGGAATCAGGAATGATGAATGATGAATCAGGAATGATGAATCAGGAATCATGAATGATGAATGATGAATCAGGAATCAGCAATGATGAATGATGAATCAGGAATCAGCAATGATGAATCAGGAATCCGGAATGGTGAATCAGGAATGATGAATGATGGATCAGGAATGATGAATCAGGAATGATGAATCAGGAATCAGGAATGATGAATCAGGAATGATGAATCAGGAATGATGAATCAGGAATCAGGAATCAGGAATGATGAATCAGGAATGATGAATGATGAATCAGGAATGATGAATGATGAATCAGGAATGATGAATCAGGAATCAGGAATGATGAATTATGAATCAGGAATCAGCAATGATGAATCAGGAATCAGGAATGATGAATCAGGAATGATGAATCAGGAATGATGAATGATGAATCAGGAATGATGAATGATGAATCAGGAATGATGAATCAGGAATTAGGAATCAGGAGTGATTAATCAGGAATCAGGAATGATGAATCAAGAATCAGGAATGATGAATCAGGAATGAGGAATGATCAATCAGGAATGAGGAATGATCAATCAGGAATCAGGAATGATGAATCAGGAATGAGGAATGATGAATCAGGAATGATGAATGATGAATCAGGAATCAGGAATCAGGAATGATGAATCAGTAATGATGAATGATGAATCGGGAATGATGAATCAGGAATCAGGAATCAGGAATGATGAATCAGGAATCAGGAATGATGAATCAGGAATGATGAATGATGAATCAGGAATCAGGAATGATGAATCAGGAATAAGGAATGATGAATCAGGAATGATGAATGATGAGTCAGGAATCAGGAATGATGAATCAGGAATGATGAATGATGAATCAGGAATGATGAATGATGAATCAGGAATCAGCAATGATGAATCAGGAATGATGAATGATGAATGATGAATCAGGAATCAGCAATGATGAATCAGGAATGATGAATGATGAATCAGGAATGATGAATGATGAATGATGAATCAGGAATGATGAATCAGGAATCAGGAATGATGAATGATGAATCAGGAATGATGAATGATGAATCAGGAATGATGAATGATGAATCAGGAATGATGAATCAGGAATGATGAATCAGCAATGATGAATGATGAATCAGGAATCAGCAATGATGAATCAGGAATCAGCAATGATGAACCAGGAATCAGCAATGATGAATCAGGAATGATGAATCAGGAATGATGAATCAGGAATCAGGAATCAGGAATGATGATTCATGAATGATGAATGATGAATCAGGAATGATGAATCAGGAATCAGGAATGATGAATTATGAATCAGGAATCAGCAATGATGAATCAGGAATCAGGAATGATGAATCAGGTATGATGAATCAGGAATGATGAATGATGAATCAGGAATGATGAATGATGAATCAGGAATGATGAATCAGGAATTAGGAATCAGGAGTGATTAATCAGGAATGAGGAATGATGAATCAAGAATCAGGAATGATGAATCAGGAATGAGGAATGATCAATCAGGAATGAGGAATGATCAATCAGGAATCAGGAATGATGACTCAGGAATGAGGAATGATGAATCAGGAATGATGAATGATGAATCAGGAATCAGGAATCAGGAATGATGAATCAGGAATGATGAATGATGAATCGGGAATGATGAATCAGGAATCAGGAATCAGGAATGATGAATCAGGAATCAGGAATGATGAATCAGGAATGATGAATGATGAATCAGGAATCAGGAATGATGAATCAGGAATAAGGAATGATGAATCAGGAATGATGAATGATGAGTCAGGAATCAGGAATGATGAATCAGGAATGATGAATGATGAATCAGGAATGATGAATGATGAATCAGGAATCAGCAATGATGAATCAGGAATGATGAATGATGAATCAGGAATCAGCAATGATGAATCAGGAATGATGAATGATGAATCAGGAATGATGAATGATGAATCAGGAATGATGAATCAGGAATCAGGAATGATGAATGATGAATCAGGAATCAGCAATGATGAATCAGGAATCAGCAATGATGAATCAGGAATGATGAATGATGAATCAGGATTGATGAATCAGGAATGATGAATCAGGAATCAGGAATCAGGAGTGATTAATCAGGAATCAGGAATGATGAATCAAGAATCAGGAATGATGAATCAGGAATGAGGAATGATCAATCAGGAATGAGGAATGATGAATCAGGAATGAGGAATGATGAATCAGGAATGAGGAATGATGAATCAGTAATGATGAATGATGAATCTGGAATCAGGAATGATGAATCAGGAATCAGGAATGATGAATCAGGAATGATGAATGATATATCAGGAATCAGGAATGATGAATCAGGAAAGAGGAATGACGAATCAGGAATCAGGAATGGTGAATCATGAATCAGGAATCAGGAATGATGGATCAGGAATAAGGAATGATGAATCAGGAATGATGAATGATGAGTCAGGAATCAGGAATGATGAATCAGGAATGATGAATGATGAATCAGGAATGATGAATGATGAATCAGGAATCAGGAATGATGAATGATGAATCAGGAATGATGAATGATGAATCAGGAATGATGAATGATGAATCAGGAATGATGAATCAGGAATTAGGAATCAGGAGTGATTAATCAGGAATCAGGAATGATGAATCAAGAATCAGGAATGATGAATCAGGAATGAGGAATGATCAATCAGGAATGAGGAATGATCAATCAGGAATGATGAATGATGAATCAGGAATGATGAATCAGGAATCAGGAATGATGAATGATGAATCAGGAATCAGCAATGATGAATCAGGAATCAGGAATGATGAATCAGGAATGATGAATGATGAATCAGGATTGATGAATCAGGAATGATGAATCAGGAATCAGGAATCAGGAGTGATTAATCAGGAATCAGGAATGATGAATCTAGAATCAGGAATGATGAATCAGGAATGAGGAATGATCAATCAGGAATGAGGAATGATGAATCAGGAATGAGGAATGATGAATCAGGAATGAGGAATGATGAATCAGGAATGATGAATGATGAATCTGGAATCAGGAATGATGAATCAGGAATCAGGAATGATGAATCAGGAATGATGAATGATATATCAGGAATCAGGAATGATGAATCAGGAAAGAGGAATGACGAATCAGGAATCAGGAATGGTGAATCATGAATCAGGAATCAGGAATGATGAATCAGGAATAAGGAATGATGAATCAGGAATGATGAATGATGAGTCAGGAATCAGGAATGATGAATCAGGAATGATGAATGATGAATGATGAATCAGGAATGATGAATCAGGAATCAGGAATGATGAATTATGAATCAGGAATCAGCTATGATGAATCAGGAATCAGGAATGATGAATCAGGAATGATGAATCAGGAATGATGAATGATGAATCAGGAATGATGAATGATGAATCAGGAATGATGAATCAGGAATTAGGAATCAGGAGTGATTAATCAGGAATCAGGAATGATGAATCAAGAATCAGGAATGATGAATCAGGAATGAGGAATGATCAATCAGGAATGAGGAATGATCAATCAGGAATGATGAATGATGAATCAGGAATGATGAATCAGGAATCAGGAATGATGAATGATGAATCAGGAATCAGCAATGATGAATCAGGAATCAGGAATGATGAATCAGGAATGATGAATGATGAATCAGGATTGATGAATCAGGAATGATGAATCAGGAATCAGGAATCAGGAGTGATTAATCAGGAATCAGGAATGATGAATCTAGAATCAGGAATGATGAATCAGGAATGAGGAATGATCAATCAGGAATGAGGAATGATGAATCAGGAATGAGGAATGATGAATCAGGAATGAGGAATGATGAATCAGGAATGATGAATGATGAATCTGGAATCAGGAATGATGAATCAGGAATCAGGAATGATGAATCAGGAATGATGAATGACATATCAGGAATCAGGAATGATGAATCAGGAAAGAGGAATGACGAATCAGGAATCAGGAATGGTGAATCATGAATCAGGAATCAGGAATGATGAATCAGGAATAAGGAATGATGAATCAGGAATGATGAATGATGAGTCAGGAATCAGGAATGATGAATCAGGAATGATGAATGATGAATGATGAATCAGGAATGATGAATCAGGAATCAGGAATGATGAATTATGAATCAGGAATCAGCTATGATGAATCAGGAATCAGGAATGATGAATCAGGAATGATGAATCAGGAATGATGAATGATGAATCAGGAATGATGAATGATGAATCAGGAATGATGAATCAGGAATTAGGAATCAGGAGTGATTAATCAGGAATCAGGAATGATGAATCAAGAATCAGGAATGATGAATCAGGAATGAGGAATGATCAATCAGGAATGAGGAATGATCAATCAGGAATGATGAATGATGAATCAGGAATGATGAATCAGGAATCAGGAATGATGAATGATGAATCAGGAATCAGCAATGATGAATCAGGAATCAGGAATGATGAATCAGGAATGATGAATGATGAATCAGGATTGATGAATCAGGAATGATGAATCAGGAATCAGGAATCAGGAGTGATTAATCAGGAATCAGGAATGATGAATCTAGAATCAGGAATGATGAATCAGGAATGAGGAATGATCAATCAGGAATGAGGAATGATGAATCAGGAATGAGGAATGATGAATCAGGAATGAGGAATGATGAATCAGGAATGATGAATGATGAATCTGGAATCAGGAATGATGAATCAGGAATCAGGAATGATGAATCAGGAATGATGAATGACATATCAGGAATCAGGAATGATGAATCAGGAAAGAGGAATGACGAATCAGGAATCAGGAATGGTGAATCATGAATCAGGAATCAGGAATGATGAATCAGGAATAAGGAATGATGAATCAGGAATGATGAATGATGAGTCAGGAATCAGGAATGATGAATCAGGAATGATGAATGATGAATGATGAATCAGGAATGATGAATCAGGAATCAGGAATGATGAATTATAAATCAGGAATCAGCAATGATGAATCAGGAATCAGGAATGATGAATCAGGAATGATGAATCAGGAATGATGAATGATGAATCAGGAATGATGAATGATGAATCAGGAATGATGAATCAGGAATTAGGAATCAGGAGTGATTAATCAGGAATCAGGAATGATGAATCAAGAATCAGGAATGATGAGTCAGGAATCAGGAATGATGAATCAGGAATGATGAATGATGAATGATGAATCAGGAATGATGAATCAGGAATCAGGAATGATGAATTATGAATCAGGAATCAGCAATGATGAATCAGGAATTAGGAATCAGGTGTGATTAATCAGGAATCAGGAATGATGAATCAAGAATCAGGAATGATGAATCAGGAATGAGGAATGATCAATCAGGAATGAGGAATGATCAATCAGGAATCAGGAATGATGAATCAGGAATGAGGAATGATGAATCAGGAATGATGAATGATGAATCAGGAATCAGGAATCAGGAATGATGAATCAGGAATGATGAATGATGAATCGGGAATGATGAATCAGGAATCAGGAATCAGGAATGATGAATCAGGAATCAGGAATGATGAATCAGGAATGATGAATGATGAATCAGGAATCAGGAATGATGAATAAGGAATAAGGAATGATGAATCAGGAATGATGAATGATGAGTCAGGAATCAGGAATGATGAATCAGGAATGATGAATGATGAATCAGGAATCAGGAATCAGGAATGATGAATCAGGAATGATGAATGATGAATCAGGATTGATGAATCAGGAATGATGAATCAGGAATCAGGAATCAGGAGTGATTAATCAGGAATCAGGAATGATGAATCAAGAATCAGGAATGATGAATCAGGAATGAGGAATGATCAATCAGGAATGATGAATGATGAATCAGGAATCAGCAATGATGAATCAGGAATGATGAATGATGAATGATGAATCAGGAATCAGCAATGATGAATCAGGAATGATGAATGATGAATCAGGAATGATGAATGATGAATGATGAATCAGGAATGATGAATCAGGAATCAGGAATGATGAATGATGAATCAGGAATGATGAATGATGAATCAGGAATGATGAATGATGAATCAGGAATGATGAATCAGGAATGATGAATCAGCAATGATGAATGATGAATCAGGAATCAGCAATGATGAATCAGGAATCAGCAATGATGAACCAGGAATCAGCAATGATGAATCAGGAATGATGAATCAGGAATGATGAATCAGGAATCAGGAATCAGGAATGATGATTCATGAATGATGAATGATGAATCAGGAATGATGAATCAGGAATCAGGAATGATGAATTATGAATCAGGAATCAGCAATGATGAATCAGGAATCAGGAATGATGAATCAGGTATGATGAATCAGGAATGATGAATGATGAATCAGGAATGATGAATGATGAATCAGGAATGATGAATCAGGAATTAGGAATCAGGAGTGATTAATCAGGAATGAGGAATGATGAATCAAGAATCAGGAATGATGAATCAGGAATGAGGAATGATCAATCAGGAATGAGGAATGATCAATCAGGAATCAGGAATGATGACTCAGGAATGAGGAATGATGAATCAGGAATGATGAATGATGAATCAGGAATCAGGAATCAGGAATGATGAATCAGGAATGATGAATGATGAATCGGGAATGATGAATCAGGAATCAGGAATCAGGAATGATGAATCAGGAATCAGGAATGATGAATCAGGAATGATGAATGATGAATCAGGAATCAGGAATGATGAATCAGGAATAAGGAATGATGAATCAGGAATGATGAATGATGAGTCAGGAATCAGGAATGATGAATCAGGAATGATGAATGATGAATCAGGAATGATGAATGATGAATCAGGAATCAGCAATGATGAATCAGGAATGATGAATGATGAATCAGGAATCAGCAATGATGAATCAGGAATGATGAATGATGAATCAGGAATGATGAATGATGAATCAGGAATGATGAATCAGGAATCAGGAATGATGAATGATGAATCAGGAATCAGCAATGATGAATCAGGAATCAGCAATGATGAATCAGGAATGATGAATGATGAATCAGGATTGATGAATCAGGAATGATGAATCAGGAATCAGGAATCAGGAGTGATTAATCAGGAATCAGGAATGATGAATCAAGAATCAGGAATGATGAATCAGGAATCAGGAATGATCAATCAGGAATGAGGAATGATGAATCAGGAATGAGGAATGATGAATCAGGAATGAGGAATGATGAATCAGTAATGATGAATGATGAATCTGGAATCAGGAATGATGAATCAGGAATCAGGAATGATGAATCAGGAATGATGAATGATATATCAGGAATCAGGAATGATGAATCAGGAAAGAGGAATGACGAATCAGGAATCAGGAATGGTGAATCATGAATCAGGAATCAGGAATGATGGATCAGGAATAAGGAATGATGAATCAGGAATGATGAATGATGAGTCAGGAATCAGGAATGATGAATCAGGAATGATGAATGATGAATCAGGAATGATGAATGATGAATCAGGAATCAGGAATGATGAATGATGATTCATGAATGATGAATGATGAATCAGGAATGATGAATCAGGAATCAGGAATGATGAATTATGAATCAGGAATCAGCAATGATGAATCAGGAATCAGGAATGATGAATCAGGTATGATGAATCAGGAATGATGAATGATGAATCAGGAATGATGAATGATGAATCAGGAATGATGAATCAGGAATTAGGAATCAGGAGTGATTAATCAGGAATGAGGAATGATGAATCAAGAATCAGGAATGATGAATCAGGAATGAGGAATGATCAATCAGGAATGAGGAATGATCAATCAGGAATCAGGAATGATGACTCAGGAATGAGGAATGATGAATCAGGAATGATGAATGATGAATCAGGAATCAGGAATCAGGAATGATGAATCAGGAATGATGAATGATGAATCGGGAATGATGAATCAGGAATCAGGAATCAGGAATGATGAATCAGGAATCAGGAATGATGAATCAGGAATGATGAATGATGAATCAGGAATCAGGAATGATGAATCAGGAATAAGGAATGATGAATCAGGAATGATGAATGATGAGTCAGGAATCAGGAATGATGAATCAGGAATGATGAATGATGAATCAGGAATGATGAATGATGAATCAGGAATCAGCAATGATGAATCAGGAATGATGAATGATGAATCAGGAATCAGCAATGATGAATCAGGAATGATGAATGATGAATCAGGAATGATGAATGATGAATCAGGAATGATGAATCAGGAATCAGGAATGATGAATGATGAATCAGGAATCAGCAATGATGAATCAGGAATCAGCAATGATGAATCAGGAATGATGAATGATGAATCAGGATTGATGAATCAGGAATGATGAATCAGGAATCAGGAATCAGGAGTGATTAATCAGGAATCAGGAATGATGATTCAAGAATCAGGAATGATGAATCAGGAATGAGGAATGATCAATCAGGAATGAGGAATGATGAATCAGGAATGAGGAATGATGAATCAGGAATGAGGAATGATGAATCAGTAATGATGAATGATGAATCTGGAATCAGGAATGATGAATCAGGAATCAGGAATGATGAATCAGGAATGATGAATGATATATCAGGAATCAGGAATGATGAATCAGGAAAGAGGAATGACGAATCAGGAATCAGGAATGGTGAATCATGAATCAGGCATCAGGAATGATGGATCAGGAATCAGGAATGATGAATGATGAATCAGGAATGATGAATGATGAATCAGGAATGATGAATGATGAATCAGGAATGATGAATCAGGAATTAGGAATCAGGAGTGATTAATCAGGAATCAGGAATGATGAATCAAGAATCAGGAATGATGAATCAGGAATGAGGAATGATCAATCAGGAATGAGGAATGATCAATCAGGAATGATGAATGATGAATCAGGAATGATGAATCAGGAATCAGGAATGATGAATGATGAATCAGGAATCAGCAATGATGAATCAGGAATCAGGAATGATGAATCAGGAATGATGAATGATGAATCAGGATTGATGAATCAGGAATGATGAATCAGGAATCAGGAATCAGGAGTGATTAATCAGGAATCAGGAATGATGAATCTAGAATCAGGAATGATGAATCAGGAATGAGGAATGATCAATCAGGAATGAGGAATGATGAATCAGGAATGAGGAATGATGAATCAGGAATGAGGAATGATGAATCAGGAATGATGAATGATGAATCTGGAATCAGGAATGATGAATCAGGAATCAGGAATGATGAATCAGGAATGATGAATGATATATCAGGAATCAGGAATGATGAATCAGGAAAGAGGAATGACGAATCAGGAATCAGGAATGGTGAATCATGAATCAGGAATCAGGAATGATGAATCAGGAATAAGGAATGATGAATCAGGAATGATGAATGATGAGTCAGGAATCAGGAATGATGAATCAGGAATGATGAATGATGAATGATGAATCAGGAATGATGAATCAGGAATCAGGAATGATGAATTATGAATCAGGAATCAGCTATGATGAATCAGGAATCAGGAATGATGAATCAGGAATGATGAATCAGGAATGATGAATGATGAATCAGGAATGATGAATGATGAATCAGGAATGATGAATCAGGAATTAGGAATCAGGAGTGATTAATCAGGAATCAGGAATGATGAATCAAGAATCAGGAATGATGAATCAGGAATGAGGAATGATCAATCAGGAATGAGGAATGATCAATCAGGAATGATGAATGATGAATCAGGAATGATGAATCAGGAATCAGGAATGATGAATGATGAATCAGGAATCAGCAATGATGAATCAGGAATCAGGAATGATGAATCAGGAATGATGAATGATGAATCAGGATTGATGAATCAGGAATGATGAATCAGGAATCAGGAATCAGGAGTGATTAATCAGGAATCAGGAATGATGAATCTAGAATCAGGAATGATGAATCAGGAATGAGGAATGATCAATCAGGAATGAGGAATGATGAATCAGGAATGAGGAATGATGAATCAGGAATGAGGAATGATGAATCAGGAATGATGAATGATGAATCTGGAATCAGGAATGATGAATCAGGAATCAGGAATGATGAATCAGGAATGATGAATGATATAACAGGAATCAGGAATGATGAATCAGGAAAGAGGAATGACGAATCAGGAATCAGGAATGGTGAATCATGAATCAGGAATCAGGAATGATGAATCAGGAATAAGGAATGATGAATCAGGAATGATGAATGATGAGTCAGGAATCAGGAATGATGAATCAGGAATGATGAATGATGAATGATGAATCAGGAATGATGAATCAGGAATCAGGAATGATGAATTATGAATCAGGAATCAGCAATGATGAATCAGGAATCAGGAATGATGAATCAGGAATGATGAATCAGGAATGATGAATGATGAATCAGGAATGATGAATGATGAATCAGGAATGATGAATCAGGAATTGGAAACAGGAGTGATTAATCAGGAATCAGGAATGATGAATCAAGGATCAGGAATGATGAGTCAGGAATCAGGAATGATGAATCAGGAATGATGAATGATGAATGATGAATCAGGAATGATGAATCAGGAATCAGGAATGATGAATTATGAATCAGGAATCAGCAATGATGAATCAGGAATTAGGAATCAGGTGTGATTAATCAGGAATCAGGAATGATGAATCAGGAATCAGGAATGATGAATCAGGAATGATGAATGATGAATCGGGAATGATGAATCAGGAATCAGGAATCAGGAATGATGAATCAGGAATCAGGAATGATGAATCAGGAATGATGAATGATGAATCAGGAATCAGGAGTGATTAATCAGGAATCAGGAATGATGAATCAAGAATCAGGAATGATGAATCAGGAATGAGGAATGATCAATCAGGAATGAGGAATGATCAATCAGGAATCAGGAATGATGAATCAGGAATGAGGAATGATGAATCAGGAATGATGAATGATGAATCAGGAATCAGGAATCAGGAATGATGAATCAGGAATGATGAATGATGAATCGGGAATGATGAATCAGGAATCAGGAATCAGGAATGATGAATCAGGAATCAGGAATGATGAATCAGGAATGATGAATGATGAATCAGGAATCAGGAATGATGAATAAGGAATAAGGAATGATGAATCAGGAATGATGAATGATGAGTCAGGAATCAGGAATGATGAATCAGGAATGATGAATGATGAATCAGGAATGATGAATGATGAATCAGGAATCAGCAATGATGAATCAGGAATGATGAATGATGAATGATGAATCAGGAATCAGCAATGATGAATCAGGAATGATGAATGATGAATCAGGAATGATGAATGATGAATGATGAATCAGGAATGATGAATCAGGAATCAGGAATGATGAATGATGAATCAGGAATGATGAATGATGAATCAGGAATGATGAATGATGAATCAGGAATGATGAATCAGGAATGATGAATCAGCAATGATGAATGATGAATCAGGAATCAGCAATGATGAATCAGGAATCAGCAAAGATGAACCAGGAATCAGCAATGATGAATCAGGAATGATGAATCAGGAATGATGAATCAGGAATCAGGAATCAGGAATGATGATTCATGAATGATGAATGATGAATCAGGAATGATGAATCAGGAATCAGGAATGATGAATTATGAATCAGGAATCAGCAATGATGAATCAGGAATCAGGAATGATGAATCAGGTATGATGAATCAGGAATGATGAATGATGAATCAGGAATGATGAATGATGAATCAGGAATGATGAATCAGGAATTAGGAATCAGGAGTGATTAATCAGGAATGAGGAATGATGAATCAAGAATCAGGAATGATGAATCAGGAATGAGGAATGATCAATCAGGAATGAGGAATGATCAATCAGGAATCAGGAATGATGACTCAGGAATGAGGAATGATGAATCAGGAATGATGAATGATGAATCAGGAATCAGGAATCAGGAATGATGAATCAGGAATGATGAATGATGAATCGGGAATGATGAACCAGGAATCAGGAATCAGGAATGATGAATCAGGAATCAGGAATGATGAATCAGGAATGATGAATGATGAATCAGGAATCAGGAATGATGAATCAGGAATAAGGAATGATGAATCAGGAATGATGAATGATGAGTCAGGAATCAGGAATGATGAATCAGGAATGATGAATGATGAATCAGGAATGATGAATGATGAATCAGGAATCAGCAATGATGAATCAGGAATGATGAATGATGAATCAGGAATCAGCAATGATGAATCAGGAATGATGAATGATGAATCAGGAATGATGAATGATGAATCAGGAATGATGAATCAGGAATCAGGAATGATGAATGATGAATCAGGAATCAGCAATGATGAATCAGGAATCAGCAATGATGAATCAGGAATGATGAATGATGAATCAGGATTGATGAATCAGGAATGATGAATCAGGAATCAGGAATCAGGAGTGATTAATCAGGAATCAGGAATGATGAATCAAGAATCAGGAATGATGAATCAGGAATGAGGAATGATCAATCAGGAATGAGGAATGATCAATCAGGAATGAGGAATGATCAATCAGGAATCAGGATTGATGAATCAGGAATGATGAATCAGGAATGATGAATCAGGAATCAGGAATGATGAATCAGGAATCAGGAATGATGAATCAGGAATCAGGAATGATGAATCAGGAATCAGCAATGATCAATCAGGAATGATGAATGATGAATCAGGAATGATGAATCAGGAATTAGGAATGATGAACGATGAATCAGGAATCAGCAATGATGAATCAGGAATCAGGAATGATGAATCAGGAATGATGAATCAGGAATCAGGAATCAGGAATCAGGAGTGATTAATCAGGAATCAGGAATGATGAATCAGGAATCAGGAATGATGAATCAGGAATGAGGAATGATCAATCAGGAATGAGGAATGATCAATCAGGAATCAGGATTGATGAATCAGGAATGATGAATCAGGAATGATGAATCAGGAATCAGGAATGATGAATCAGGAATCAGGAATGATGATTCAGGAATTATGAATGATGAATCAGGAATGATGAATCAGGAATCAGGAATGATGAATGATGACTCAGGAATGATGAATCAGGAATCATGAATGATGAATGATGAATCAGGAATCAGCAATGATGAATGATGAATCAGGAATCAGCAATGATGAATCAGGAATCCGGAATGGTGAATCAGGAATGATGAATGATGGATCAGGAATGATGAATCAGGAATGATGAATCAGGAATCAGGAATGATGAATGATGAATCAGAAATCAGGAATGATGAATCAGGAATGATGAATCAGGAATCAGGAATCAGGAATGATGAATCAGGAATGATGAATGATGAATCAGGAATGATGAATCAGGAATGATGAATCAGCAATGATGAATGATGAATCAGGAATCAGCAATGATGAATCAGGAATCAGGAATGATGAATCAGGAATGATGAATCAGGAATGATGAATCAGGAATCAGGAATCAGGAATGATGATTCAGGAATGATGAATGATGAATCAGGAATGATGAATGATGAATCAGGAATGATGAATCAGGAATCAGGAATGATGAATTATGAATCAGGAATCAGCAATGATGAATCAGGAATCAGGAATGATGAATCAGGAATGATGAATCAGGAATGATGAATGATGAATCAGGAATGATGAATGATGAATCAGGAATGATGAATCAGGAATTAGGAATCAGGAGTGATTAATCAGGAATCAGGAATGATGAATCAAGAATCAGGAATGATGAATCAGGAATGAGGAATGATCAATCAGGAATCAGGAATGATCAATCAGGAATCAGGAATGATGAATCAGGAATGAGGAATGATGAATCAGGAATGATGAATGATGAATCAGGAATCAGGAATCAGGAATGATGAATCAGGAATGATGAATGATGAATCGGGAATGATGAATCAGGAATCAGGAATCAGGAATGATGAATCAGGAATCAGGAATGATGAATCAGGAATGATGAATGATGAATCAGGAATCAGGAATGATGAATCAGGAATAAGGAATGATGAATCAGGAATGATGAATGATGAGTCAGGAATCAGGAATGATGAATCAGGAATGATGAATGATGAATCAGGAATGATGAATGATGAATCAGGAATCAGCAATGATGAATCAGGAATGATGAATGATGAATGATGAATCAGGAATCAGCAATGATGAATCAGGAATGATGAATGATGAATCAGGAATGATGAATGATGAATGATGAATCAGGAATGATGAATCAGGAATCAGGAATGATGAATGATGAATCAGGAATGATGAATGATGAATCAGGAATGATGAATGATGAATCAGGAATGATGAATCAGGAATGATGAATCAGCAATGATGAATGATGAATCAGGAATCAGCAATGATGAATCAGGAATCAGCAAAGATGAACCAGGAATCAGCAATGATGAATCAGGAATGATGAATCAGGAATGATGAATCAGGAATCAGGAATCAGGAATGATGATTCATGAATGATGAATGATGAATCAGGAATGATGAATCAGGAATCAGGAATGATGAATTATGAATCAGGAATCAGCAAAGATGAACCAGGAATCAGCAATGATGAATCAGGAATGATGAATCAGGAATGATGAATCAGGAATCAGGAATCAGGAATGATGATTCATGAATGATGAATGATGAATCAGGAATGATGAATCAGGAATCAGGAATGATGAATTATGAATCAGGAATCAGCAATGATGAATCAGGAATCAGGAATGATGAATCAGGTATGATGAATCAGGAATGATGAATGATGAATCAGGAATGATGAATGATGAATCAGGAATGATGAATCAGGAATTAGGAATCAGGAGTGATTAATCAGGAATGAGGAATGATGAATCAAGAATCAGGAATGATGAATCAGGAATGAGGAATGATCAATCAGGAATGAGGAATGATCAATCAGGAATCAGGAATGATGACTCAGGAATGAGGAATGATGAATCAGGAATGATGAATGATGAATCAGGAATCAGGAATCAGGAATGATGAATCAGGAATGATGAATGATGAATCGGGAATGATGAATCAGGAATCAGGAATCAGGAATGATGAATCAGGAATCAGGAATGATGAATCAGGAATGATGAATGATGAATCAGGAATCAGGAATGATGAATCAGGAATAAGGAATGATGAATCAGGAATGATGAATGATGAGTCAGGAATCAGGAATGATGAATCAGGAATGATGAATGATGAATCAGGAATCAGCAATGATGAATCAGGAATCAGCAATGATGAATCAGGAATGATGAATGATGAATCAGGAATCAGCAATGATGAATCAGGAATGATGAATGATGAATCAGGAATGATGAATGATGAATCAGGAATGATGAATCAGGAATCAGGAATGATGAATGATGAATCAGGAATCAGCAATGATGAATCAGGAATCAGCAATGATGAATCAGGAATGATGAATGATGAATCAGGATTGATGAATCAGGAATGATGAATCAGGAATCAGGAATCAGGAGTGATTAATCAGGAATCAGGAATGATGAATCAAGAATCAGGAATGATCAATCAGGAATGAGGAATGATCAATCAGGAATGAGGAATGATCAATCAGGAATGAGGAATGATCAATCAGGAATCAGGATTGATGAATCAGGAATGATGAATCAGGAATGATGAATCAGGAATCAGGAATGATGAATCAGGAATCAGGAATGATGATTCAGGAATTATGAATGATGAATCAGGAATGATGAATCAGGAATCAGGAATGATGAATGATGAATCAGGAATGATGAATCAGGAATCATGAATGATGAATGATGAATCAGGAATCAGCAATGATGAATGATGAATCAGGAATCAGCAATGATGAATCAGGAATCCGGAATGGTGAATCAGGAATGATGAATGATGGATCAGGAATGATGAATCAGGAATGATGAATCAGGAATCAGGAATGATGAATCAGGAATGATGAATCAGGAATGATGAATCAGGAATCAGGAATCAGGAATGATGAATCAGGAATGATGAATGATGAATCAGGAATGATGAATGATGAATCAGGAATGATGAATCAGGAATCAGGAATGATGAATTATGAATCAGGAATCAGCAATGATGAATCAGGAATCAGGAATGATGAATCAGGAATGATGAATCAGGAATGATGAATGATGAATCAGGAATGATGAATGATGAATCAGGAATGATGAATCAGGAATTAGGAATCAGGAGTGATTAATCAGGAATCAGGAATGATGAATCAAGAATCAGGAATGATGAATCAGGAATGAGGAATGATCAATCAGGAATGAGGAATGATCAATCAGGAATCAGGAATGATGAATCAGGAATGAGGAATGATGAATCAGGAATGATGAATGATGAATCAGGAATCAGGAATCAGGAATGATGAATCAGTAATGATGAATGATGAATCGGGAATGATGAATCAGGAATCAGGAATCAGGAATGATGAATCAGGAATCAGGAATGATGAATCAGGAATGATGAATGATGAATCAGGAATCAGGAATGATGAATCAGGAATAAGGAATGATGAATCAGGAATGATGAATGATGAGTCAGGAATCAGGAATGATGAATCAGGAATGATGAATGATGAATCAGGAATGATGAATGATGAATCAGGAATCAGCAATGATGAATCAGGAATGATGAATGATGAATGATGAATCAGGAATCAGCAATGATGAATCAGGAATGATGAATGATGAATCAGGAATGATGAATGATGAATGATGAATCAGGAATGATGAATCAGGAATCAGGAATGATGAATGATGAATCAGGAATGATGAATGATGAATCAGGAATGATGAATGATGAATCAGGAATGATGAATCAGGAATGATGATTCAGGAATTATGAATGATGAATCAGGAATGATGAATCAGGAATCAGGAATGATGAATGATGAATCAGGAATGATGAATCAGGAATCATGAATGATGAATGATGAATCAGGAATCAGCAATGATGAATGATGAATCAGGAATCAGCAATGATGAATCAGGAATCCGGAATGGTGAATCAGGAATGATGAATGATGGATCAGGAATGATGAATCAGGAATGATGAATCAGGAATCAGGAATGATGAATCAGGAATGATGAATCAGGAATGATGAATCAGGAATCAGGAATCAGGAATGATGAATCAGGAATGATGAATGATGAATCAGGAATGATGAATGATGAATCAGGAATGATGAATCAGGAATCAGGAATGATGAATTATGAATCAGGAATCAGCAATGATGAATCAGGAATCAGGAATGATGAATCAGGAATGATGAATCAGGAATGATGAATGATGAATCAGGAATGATGAATGATGAATCAGGAATGATGAATCAGGAATTAGGAATCAGGAGTGATTAATCAGGAATCAGGAATGATGAATCAAGAATCAGGAATGATGAATCAGGAATGAGGAATGATCAATCAGGAATGAGGAATGATCAATCAGGAATCAGGAATGATGAATCAGGAATGAGGAATGATGAATCAGGAATGATGAATGATGAATCAGGAATCAGGAATCAGGAATGATGAATCAGTAATGATGAATGATGAATCGGGAATGATGAATCAGGAATCAGGAATCAGGAATGATGAATCAGGAATCAGAATGATGAATCAGGAATGATGAATGATGAATCAGGAATCAGGAATGATGAATCAGGAATAAGGAATGATGAATCAGGAATGATGAATGATGAGTCAGGAATCAGGAATGATGAATCAGGAATGATGAATGATGAATCAGGAATGATGAATGATGAATCAGGAATCAGCAATGATGAATCAGGAATGATGAATGATGAATGATGAATCAGGAATCAGCAATGATGAATCAGGAATGATGAATGATGAATCAGGAATGATGAATGATGAATGATGAATCAGGAATGATGAATCAGGAATCAGGAATGATGAATGATGAATCAGGAATGATGAATGATGAATCAGGAATGATGAATGATGAATCAGGAATGATGAATCAGGAATGATGAATCAGCAATGATGAATGATGAATCAGGAATCAGCAATGATGAATCAGGAATCAGCAATGATGAACCAGGAATCAGCAATGATGAATCAGGAATGATGAATCAGGAATGATGAATCAGGAATCAGGAATCAGGAATGATGATTCATGAATGATGAATGATGAATCAGGAATGATGAATCAGGAATCAGGAATGATGAATTATGAATCAGGAATCAGCAATGATGAATCAGGAATCAGGAATGATGAATCAGGTATGATGAATCAGGAATGATGAATGATGAATCAGGAATGATGAATGATGAATCAGGAATGATGAATCAGGAATTAGGAATCAGGAGTGATTAATCAGGAATGAGGAATGATGAATCAAGAATCAGGAATGATGAATCAGGAATGAGGAATGATCAATCAGGAATGAGGAATGATCAATCAGGAATCAGGAATGATGACTCAGGAATGAGGAATGATGAATCAGGAATGATGAATGATGAATCAGGAATCAGGAATCAGGAATGATGAATCAGGAATGATGAATGATGAATCGGGAATGATGAATCAGGAATCAGGAATCAGGAATGATGAATCAGGAATCAGGAATGATGAATCAGGAATGATGAATGATGAATCAGGAATCAGGAATGATGAATCAGGAATAAGGAATGATGAATCAGGAATGATGAATGATGAGTCAGGAATCAGGAATGATGAATCAGGAATGATGAATGATGAATCAGGAATGATGAATGATGAATCAGGAATCAGCAATGATGAATCAGGAATGATGAATGATGAATCAGGAATCAGCAATGATGAATCAGGAATGATGAATGATGAATCAGGAATGATGAATGATGAATCAGGAATGATGAATCAGGAATCAGGAATGATGAATGATGAATCAGGAATCAGCAATGATGAATCAGGAATCAGCAATGATGAATCAGGAATGATGAATGATGAATCAGGATTGATGAATCAGGAATGATGAATCAGGAATCAGGAATCAGGAGTGATTAATCAGGAATCAGGAATGATGAATCAAGAATCAGGAATGATGAATCAGGAATGAGGAATGATCAATCAGGAATGAGGAATGATGAATCAGGAATGAGGAATGATGAATCAGGAATGAGGAATGATGAATCAGTAATGATGAATGATGAATCTGGAATCAGGAATGATGAATCAGGAATCAGGAATGATGAATCAGGAATGATGAATGATATATCAGGAATCAGGAATGATGAATCAGGAAAGAGGAATGACGATCAGGAATCAGGAATGGTGAATCATGAATCAGGAATCAGGAATGATGGATCAGGAATAAGGAATGATGAATCAGGAATGATGAATGATGAGTCAGGAATCAGGAATGATGAATCAGGAATGATGAATGATGAATCAGGAATGATGAATGATGAATCAGGAATCAGGAATGATGAATGATGAATCAGGAATGATGAATGATGAATCAGGAATGATGAATGATGAATCAGGAATGATGAATCAGGAATTAGGAATCAGGAGTGATTAATCAGGAATCAGGAATGATGAATCAAGAATCAGGAATGATGAATCAGGAATGAGGAATGATCAATCAGGAATGAGGAATGATCAATCAGGAATGATGAATGATGAATCAGGAATGATGAATCAGGAATCAGGAATGATGAATGATGAATCAGGAATCAGCAATGATGAATCAGGAATCAGGAATGATGAATCAGGAATGATGGAATGATGAATCAGGATTGATGAATCAGGAATGATGAATCAGGAATCAGGAATCAGGAGTGATTAATCAGGAATCAGGAATGATGAATCTAGAATCAGGAATGATGAATCAGGAATGAGGAATGATCAATCAGGAATGAGGAATGATGAATCAGGAATGAGGAATGATGAATCAGGAATGAGGAATGATGAATCAGGAATGATGAATGATGAATCTGGAATCAGGAATGATGAATCAGAATCAGGAATGATGAATCAGAATGATGAATGATATATCAGGAATCAGGAATGATGAATCAGGAAAGAGGAATGACGAATCAGGAATCAGGAATGGTGAATCATGAATCAGGAATCAGGAATGATGAATCAGAATAAGGAATGATGAATCAGGAATGATGAATGATGAGTCAGGAATCAGGAATGATGAATCAGGAATGATGAATGATGAATGATGAATCAGGAATGATGAATCAGGAATCAGGAATGATGAATTATGAATCAGGAATCAGCTATGATGAATCAGGAATCAGGAATGATGAATCAGGAATGATGAATCAGGAATGATGAATGATGAATCAGGAATGATGAATGATGAATCAGGAATGATGAATCAGGAATTAGGAATCAGGAGTGATTAATCAGGAATCAGGAATGATGAATCAAGAATCAGGAATGATGAATCAGGAATGAGGAATGAATCAATCAGGAATGAGGAATGATCAATCAGGAATGATGAATGATGAATCAGGAATGATGAATCAGGAATCAGGAATGATGAATGATGAATCAGGAATCAGCAATGATGAATCAGGAATCAGGAATGATGAATCAGGAATGATGAATGATGAATCAGGATTGATGAATCAGGAATGATGAATCAGGAATCAGGAATCAGGAGTGATTAATCAGGAATCAGGAATGATGAATCTAGAATCAGGAATGATGAATCAGGAATGAGGAATGATCAATCAGGAATGAGGAATGATGAATCAGGGAATGAGGAATGATGAATCAGGAATGAGGAATGATGAATCAGGAATGATGAATGATGAATCTGGAATCAGGAATGATGAATCAGGAATCAGGAATGATGAATCAGGAATGATGAATGACATATCAGGAATCAGGAATGATGAATCAGGAAAGAGGAATGACGAATCAGGAAATCAGAATGGTGAATCATGAATCAGGAATCAGGAATGATGAATCAGGAATAAGGAATGATGAATCAGGAATGATGAATGATGAGTCAGGAATCAGGAATGATGAATCAGGAATGATGAATGATGAATGATGAATCAGGAATGATGAATCAGGAATCAGGAATGATGAATTATGAATCAGGAATCAGCTATGATGAATCAGGAATCAGGAATGATGAATCAGGAATGATGAATCAGGAATGATGAATGATGAATCAGGAATGATGAATGATGAATCAGGAATGATGAATCAGGAATTAGGAATCAGGAGTGATTAATCAGGAATCAGGAATGATGAATCAAGAATCAGGAATGATGAATCAGGAATGAGGAATGATCAATCAGGAATGAGGAATGATCAATCAGGAATGATGAATGATGAATCAGGAATGATGAATCAGGAATCAGGAATGATGAATGATGAATCAGGAATCAGCAATGATGAATCAGGAATCAGGAATGATGAATCAGGAATGATGAATGATGAATCAGGATTGATGAATCAGGAATGATGAATCAGGAAATCAGGAATCAGGAGTGATTAATCAGGAATCAGGAATGATGAATCTAGAATCAGGAATGATGAATCAGGAATGAGGAATGATCAATCAGGAATGAGGAATGATGAATCAGGAATGAGGAATGATGAATCAGGAATGAGGAATGATGAATCAGGATGATGAATGATGAATCTGGAATCAGGAATGATGAATCAGGAATCAGGAATGATGAATCAGGAATGATGAATGACATATCAGGAATCAGGAATGATGAATCAGGAAAGAGGAATGACGAATCAGGAATCAGGAATGGTGAATCATGAATCAGGAATCAGGAATGATGAATCAGTGAATAAGGAATGATGAATCAGGAATGATGAATGATGAGTCAGGAATCAGGAATGATGAATCAGGAATGATGAATGATGAATGATGAATCAGGAATGATGAATCAGGAATCAGGAATGATGAATTATAAATCAGGAATCAGCAATGATGAATCAGGAATCAGGAATGATGAATCAGGAATGATGAATCAGGAATGATGAATGATGAATCAGGAATGATGAATGATGAATCAGGAATGATGAATCAGGAATTAGGAATCAGGAGTGATTAATCAGGAATCAGGAATGATGAATCAAGAATCAGGAATGATGAGTCAGGGAATCAGGAATGATGAATCAGGATGATGAATGATGAATGATGAATCAGGAATGATGAATCAGGAATCAGGAATGATGAATTATGAATCAGGAATCAGCAATGATGAATCAGGAATTAGGAATCAGGTGTGATTAATCAGGAATCAGAATGATGAATCAAGAATCAGGAATGATGAAATCAGGAATGAGAATGATCAATCAGGAATGAGGAATGATCAATCAGGAAATCAGGAATGATGAATCAGGAATGAGGAATGATGAATCAGGAATGATGAATGATGAATCAGGAATCAGGAATCAGGAATGATGAATCAGGAATGATGAATGATGAATCGGGAATGATGAATCAGGAATCAGGAATCAGGAATGATGAATCAGGAATCAGGAATGATGAATCAGGAATGATGAATGATGAATCAGGAATCAGGAATGATGAATAAGGAATAAGGAATGATGAATCAGGAATGATGAATGATGAGTCAGGAATCAGGAATGATGAATCAGGAATGATGAATGATGAATCAGGAATCAGGAATCAGGAATGATGAATCAGGAATGATGAATGATGAATCAGGATTGATGAATCAGGAAATGATGAATCAGGAATCAGGAATCAGGAGTGATTAATCAGGAATCAGGAATGATGAATCAAGAATCAGGAATGATGAATCAGGAATGAGGAATGATCAATCAGAATGATGAATGATGAATCAGGAATCAGCAATGATGAATCAGGAATGATGAATGTGAATGATGAATCAGGAATCAGCAATGATGAATCAGGAATGATGAATGATGAATCAGGAATGATGAATGATGAATGATGAATCAGGAATGATGAATCAGGAATCAGGAATGATGAATGATGAATCAGGAATGATGAATGATGAATCAGGAATGATGAATGATGAATCAGGAATGATGAATGATGAATCAGGAATGATGAATCAGGAATGATGAATCAGCAATGATGAATGATGAATCAGGAATCAGCAATGATGAATCAGGAATCAGCAATGATGAACCAGGAATCAGCAATGATGAATCAGGAATGATGAATCAGGAATGATGAATCAGGAATCAGGAATCAGGAATGATGATTCATGAATGATGAATGATGAATCAGGAATGATGAATCAGGAATCAGGAATGATGAATTATGAATCAGGAATCAGCAATGATGAATCAGGAATCAGGAATGATGAATCAGGTATGATGAATCAGGAATGATGAATGATGAATCAGGAATGATGAATGATGAATCAGGAATGATGAATCAGGAATTAGGAATCAGGAGTGATTAATCAGGAATGAGGAATGATGAATCAAGAATCAGGAATGATGAATCAGGAATGAGGAATGATCAATCAGGAATGAGGAATGATCAATCAGGAATCAGGAATGATGACTCAGGAATGAGGAATGATGAATCAGGAATGATGAATGATGAATCAGGAATCAGGAATCAGGAATGATGAATCAGGAATGATGAATGATGAATCGGGAATGATGAATCAGGGAATCAGGAATCAGGAATGATGAATCAGGAATCAGGAATGATGAATCAGGAATGATGAATGATGAATCAGGAATCAGGAATGATGAATCAGGAATAAGGAATGATGAATCAGGAATGATGAATGATGAGTCAGGAATCAGAATGATGAATCAGGAATGATGAATGATGAATCAGGAATGATGAATGATGAATCAGGAATCAGCAATGATGAATCAGGAATGATGAATGATGAATCAGGAATCAGCAATGATGAATCAGGATGATGAATGATGAATCAGGAATGATGAATGATGAATCAGGAATGATGAATCAGGAATCAGGAATGATGAATGATGAATCAGGAATCAACAATGATGAATCAGGAATCAGCAATGATGAATCAGGAATGATGAATGATGAATCAGGATTGATGAATCAGGAATGATGAATCAGGAATCAGGAATCAGGAGTGATTAATCAGGAATCAGGAATGATGAATCAAGAATCAGGAATGATGAATCAGGAATCAGGAATGATCAATCAGGAATGAGGAATGATGAATCAGGAATGAGGAATGATGAATCAGGAATGAGGAATGATGAATCAGTAATGATGAATGATGAATCTGGAATCAGGAATGATGAATCAGGAATCAGGAATGATGAATCAGGAATGATGAATGATATATCAGGAATCAGGAATGATGAATCAGGAAAGAGGAATGACGAATCAGGAATCAGGAATGGTGAATCATGAATCAGGAATCAGGAATGATGGATCAGGAATAAGGAATGATGAATCAGGAATGATGAATGATGAGTCAGGAATCAGGAATGATGAATCAGGAATGATGAATGATGAATCAGGAATGATGAATGATGAATCAGGAATCAGGAATGATGAATGATGATTCATGAATGATGAATGATGAATCAGGAATGATGAATCAGGAATCAGGAATGATGAATTATGAATCAGGAATCAGCAATGATGAATCAGGAATCAGGAATGATGAATCAGGTATGATGAATCAGGAATGATGAATGATGAATCAGGAATGATGAATGATGAATCAGGAATGATGAATCAGGAATTAGGAATCAGGAGTGATTAATCAGGAATGAGGAATGATGAATCAAGAATCAGGAATGATGAATCAGGAATGAGGAATGATCAATCAGGAATGAGGAATGATCAATCAGGAATCAGGAATGAGGAATGATGAATCAGGAATGATGAATGATGAATCAGGAATCAGGAATCAGGAATGATGAATCAGGAATGATGAATGATGAATCGGGAATGATGAATCAGGAATCAGGAATCAGGAATGATGAATCAGGAATCAGGAATGATGAATCAGGAATGATGAATGATGAATCAGGAATCAGGAATGATGAATCAGGAATAAGGAATGATGAATCAGGAATGATGAATGATGAGTCAGGAATCAGGAATGATGAATCAGGAATGATGAATGATGAATCAGGAATGATGAATGATGAATCAGGAATCAGCAATGATGAATCAGGAATGATGAATGATGAATCAGGAATCAGCAATGATGAATCAGGAATGATGAATGATGAATCAGGAATGATGAATGATGAATCAGGAATGATGAATCAGGAATCAGGAATGATGAATGATGAATCAGGAATCAGCAATGATGAATCAGGAATCAGCAATGATGAATCAGGAATGATGAATGATGAATCAGGATTGATGAATCAGGAATGATGAATCAGGAATCAGGAATCAGGAGTGATTAATCAGGAATCAGGAATGATGAATCAAGAATCAGGAATGATGAATCAGGAATGAGGAATGATCAATCAGGAATGAGGAATGATGAATCAGGAATGAGGAATGATGAATCAGGAATGAGGAATGATGAATCAGTAATGATGAATGATGAATCTGGAATCAGGAATGATGAATCAGGAATCAGGAATGATGAATCAGGAATGATGAATGATATATCAGGAATCAGGAATGATGAATCAGGAAAGAGGAATGACGAATCAGGAATCAGGAATGGTGAATCATGAATCAGGCATCAGGAATGATGGATCAGGAATCAGGAATGATGAATGATGAATCAGGAATGATGAATGATGAATCAGGAATGATGAATGATGAATCAGGAATGATGAATCAGGAATTAGGAATCAGGAGTGATTAATCAGGAATCAGGAATGATGAATCAAGAATCAGGAATGATGAATCAGGAATGAGGAATGATCAATCAGGAATGAGGAATGATCAATCAGGAATGATGAATGATGAATCAGGAATGATGAATCAGGAATCAGGAATGATGAATGATGAATCAGGAATCAGCAATGATGAATCAGGAATCAGGAATGATGAATCAGGAATGATGAATGATGAATCAGGATTGATGAATCAGGAATGATGAATCAGGAATCAGGAATCAGGAGTGATTAATCAGGAATCAGGAATGATGAATCTAGAATCAGGAATGATGAATCAGGAATGAGGAATGATCAATCAGGAATGAGGAATGATGAATCAGGAATGAGGAATGATGAATCAGGAATGAGGAATGATGAATCAGGAATGATGAATGATGAATCTGGAATCAGGAATGATGAATCAGGAATCAGGAATGATGAATCAGGAATGATGAATGATATATCAGGAATCAGGAATGATGAATCAGGAAAGAGGAATGACGAATCAGGAATCAGGAATGGTGAATCATGAATCAGGAATCAGGAATGATGAATCAGGAATAAGGAATGATGAATCAGGAATGATGAATGATGAGTCAGGAATCAGGAATGATGAATCAGGAATGATGAATGATGAATGATGAATCAGGAATGATGAATCAGGAATCAGGAATGATGAATTATGAATCAGGAATCAGCTATGATGAATCAGGAATCAGGAATGATGAATCAGGAATGATGAATCAGGAATGATGAATGATGAATCAGGAATGATGAATGATGAATCAGGAATGATGAATCAGGAATTAGGAATCAGGAGTGATTAATCAGGAATCAGGAATGATGAATCAAGAATCAGGAATGATGAATCAGGAATGAGGAATGATCAATCAGGAATGAGGAATGATCAATCAGGAATGATGAATGATGAATCAGGAATGATGAATCAGGAATCAGGAATGATGAATGATGAATCAGGAATCAGCAATGATGAATCAGGAATCAGGAATGATGAATCAGGAATGATGAATGATGAATCAGGATTGATGAATCAGGAATGATGAATCAGGAATCAGGAATCAGGAGTGATTAATCAGGAATCAGGAATGATGAATCTAGAATCAGGAATGATGAATCAGGAATGAGGAATGATCAATCAGGAATGAGGAATGATGAATCAGGAATGAGGAATGATGAATCAGGAATGAGGAATGATGAATCAGGAATGATGAATGATGAATCTGGAATCAGGAATGATGAATCAGGAATCAGGAATGATGAATCAGGAATGATGAATGATATAACAGGAATCAGGAATGATGAATCAGGAAAGAGGAATGACGAATCAGGAATCAGGAATGGTGAATCATGAATCAGGAATCAGGAATGATGAATCAGGAATAAGGAATGATGAATCAGGAATGATGAATGATGAGTCAGGAATCAGGAATGATGAATCAGGAATGATGAATGATGAATGATGAATCAGGAATGATGAATCAGGAATCAGGAATGATGAATTATGAATCAGGAATCAGCAATGATGAATCAGGAATCAGGAATGATGAATCAGGAATGATGAATCAGGAATGATGAATGATGAATCAGGAATGATGAATGATGAATCAGGAATGATGAATCAGGAATTGGAAACAGGAGTGATTAATCAGGAATCAGGAATGATGAATCAAGAATCAGGAATGATGAGTCAGGAATCAGGAATGATGAATCAGGAATGATGAATGATGAATGATGAATCAGGAATGATGAATCAGGAATCAGGAATGATGAATTATGAATCAGGAATCAGCAATGATGAATCAGGAATTAGGAATCAGGTGTGATTAATCAGGAATCAGGAATGATGAATCAAGAATCAGGAATGATGAATCAGGAATGAGGAATGATCAATCAGGAATGAGGAATGATCAATCAGGAATCAGGAATGATGAATCAGGAATGAGGAATGATGAATCAGGAATGATGAATGATGAATCAGGAATCAGGAATCAGGAATGATGAATCAGGAATGATGAATGATGAATCGGGAATGATGAATCAGGAATCAGGAATCAGGAATGATGAATCAGGAATCAGGAATGATGAATCAGGAATGATGAATGATGAATCAGGAATCAGGAATGATGAATAAGGAATAAGGAATGATGAATCAGGAATGATGAATGATGAGTCAGGA
This sequence comes from Actinernus sp. WN-2022, assembly GCA_030867875.1. Lineage (NCBI taxonomy): Eukaryota > Metazoa > Cnidaria > Anthozoa > Actiniaria > Actinernidae > Actinernus > Actinernus sp. WN-2022. The sequence goes on from JAOWCC010000316.1 coordinate 28,788, forward strand.
ATCAGGAATGATGAATGATGAATGATGAATCAGGAATCAGGAATCAGGAATGATGAATCAGGAATGATGAATGATGAATCAGGATTGATGAATCAGGAATGATGAATCAGGAATCAGGAATCAGGAGTGATTAATCAGGAATCAGGAATGATGAATCAAGAATCAGGAATGATGAATCAGGAATGAGGAATGATCAATCAGGAATGATGAATGATGAATCAGGAATCAGCAATGATGAATCAGGAATGATGAATGATGAATGATGAATCAGGAATCAGCAATGATGAATCAGGAATGATGAATGATGAATCAGGAATGATGAATGATGAATGATGAATCAGGAATGATGAATCAGGAATCAGGTATGATGAATGATGAATCAGGAATGATGAATGATGAATCAGGAATGATGAATGATGAATCAGGAATGATGAATCAGGAATGATGAATCAGCAATGATGAATGATGAATCAGGAATCAGCAATGATGAATCAGGAATCAGGAATGATGAATCAGGAATGATGAATGATATATCAGGAATCAGGAATGATGAATCAGGAAAGAGGAATGACGAATCAGGAATCAGGAATGGTGAATCATGAATCAGGAATCAGGAATGATGAATCAGGAATAAGGAATGATGAATCAGGAATGATGAATGATGAGTCAGGAATCAGGAATGATGAATCAGGAATGATGAATGATGAATGATGAATCAGGAATGATGAATCAGGAATCAGGAATGATGAATTATGAATCAGGAATCAGCTATGATGAATCAGGAATCAGGAATGATGAATCAGGAATGATGAATCAGGAATGATGAATGATGAATCAGGAATGATGAATGATGAATCAGGAATGATGAATCAGGAATTAGGAATCAGGAGTGATTAATCAGGAATCAGGAATGATGAATCAAGAATCAGGAATGATGAATCAGGAATGAGGAATGATCAATCAGGAATGAGGAATGATCAATCAGGAATGATGAATGATGAATCAGGAATGATGAATCAGGAATCAGGAATGATGAATGATGAATCAGGAATCAGCAATGATGAATCAGGAATCAGGAATGATGAATCAGGAATGATGAATGATGAATCAGGATTGATGAATCAGGAATGATGAATCAGGAATCAGGAATCAGGAGTGATTAATCAGGAATCAGGAATGATGAATCTAGAATCAGGAATGATGAATCAGGAATGAGGAATGATCAATCAGGAATGAGGAATGATGAATCAGGAATGAGGAATGATGAATCAGGAATGAGGAATGATGAATCAGGAATGATGAATGATGAATCTGGAATCAGGAATGATGAATCAGGAATCAGGAATGATGAATCAGGAATGATGAATGATATATCAGGAATCAGGAATGATGAATCAGGAAAGAGGAATGACGAATCAGGAATCAGGAATGGTGATTCATGAATCAGGAATCAGGAATGATGAATCAGGAATAAGGAATGATGAATCAGGAATGATGAATGATGAGTCAGGAATCAGGAATGATGAATCAGGAATGATGAATGATGAATGATGAATCAGGAATGATGAATCAGGAATCAGGAATGATGAATTATGAATCAGGAATCAGCAATGATGAATCAGGAATCAGGAATGATGAATCAGGAATGATGAATCAGGAATGATGAATGATGAATCAGGAATGAAGAATGATGAATCAGGAATGATGAATCAGGAATTAGGAATCAGGAGTGATTAATCAGGAATCAGGAATGATGAATCAAGAATCAGGAATGATGAGTCAGGAATCAGGAATGATGAATCAGGAATGATGAATGATGAATGATGAATCAGGAATGATGAATCAGGAATCAGGAATGATGAATTATGAATCAGGAATCAGCAATGATGAATTATGAATCAGGAATCAGCTATGATGAATCAGGAATCAGGAATGATGAATCAGGAATGATGAATCAGGAATGATGAATGATGAATCAGGAATGATGAATGATGAATCTGGAATCAGGAATGATGAATCAGGAATCAGGAATGATGAATCAGGAATGATGAATGATATATCAGGAATCAGGAATGATGAATCAGGAAAGAGGAATGACGAATCAGGAATCAGGAATGGTGAATCATGAATCAGGAATCAGGAATGATGAATCAGGAATAAGGAATGATGAATCAGGAATGATGAATGATGAGTCAGGAATCAGGAATGATGAATCAGGAATGATGAATGATGAATGATGAATCAGGAATGATGAATCAGGAATCAGGAATGATGAATTATGAATCAGGAATCAGCAATGATGAATCAGGAATCAGGAATGATGAATCAGGAATGATGAATCAGGAATGATGAATGATGAATCAGGAATGATGAATGATGAATCAGGAATGATGAATCAGGAATTGGAATCAGGAGTGATTAATCAGGAATCAGGAATGATGAATCAAGAATCAGGAATGATGAGTCAGGAATCAGGAATGATGAATCAGGAATGATGAATGATGAATGATGAATCAGGAATGATGAATCAGGAATCAGGAATGATGAATTATGAATCAGGAATCAGCAATGATGAATCAGGAATTAGGAATCAGGTGTGATTAATCAGGAATCAGGAATGATGAATCAAGAATCAGGAATGATGAATCAGGAATGAGGAATGATCAATCAGGAATGAGGAATGATCAATCAGGAATCAGGAATGATGAATCAGGAATGAGGAATGATGAATCAGGAATGATGAATGATGAATCAGGAATCAGGAATCAGGAATGATGAATCAGGAATGATGAATGATGAATCGGGAATGATGAATCAGGAATCAGGAATCAGGAATGATGAATCAGGAATCAGGAATGATGAATCAGGAATGATGAATGATGAATCAGGAATCAGGAATGATGAATAAGGAATAAGGAATGATGAATCAGGAATGATGAATGATGAGTCAGGAATCAGGAATGATGAATCAGGAATGATGAATGATGAATGATGAATCAGGAATCAGGAATCAGGAATGATGAATCAGGAATGATGAATGATGAATCAGGATTGATGAATCAGGAATGATGAATCAGGAATCAGGAATCAGGAGTGATTAATCAGGAATCAGGAATGATGAATCAAGAATCAGGAATGATGAATCAGGAATGAGGAATGATCAATCAGGAATGATGAATGATGAATCAGGAATCAGCAATGATGAATCAGGAATGATGAATGATGAATGATGAATCAGGAATCAGCAATGATGAATCAGGAATGATGAATGATGAATCAGGAATGATGAATGATGAATGATGAATCAGGAATGATGAATCAGGAATCAGGTATGATGAATGATGAATCAGGAATGATGAATGATGAATCAGGAATGATGAATGATGAATCAGGAATGATGAATCAGGAATGATGAATCAGCAATGATGAATGATGAATCAGGAATCAGCAATGATGAATCAGGAATCAGGAATGATGAATCAGGAATGATGAATGATATATCAGGAATCAGGAATGATGAATCAGGAAAGAGGAATGACGAATCAGGAATCAGGAATGGTGAATCATGAATCAGGAATCAGGAATGATGAATCAGGAATAAGGAATGATGAATCAGGAATGATGAATGATGAGTCAGGAATCAGGAATGATGAATCAGGAATGATGAATGATGAATGATGAATCAGGAATGATGAATCAGGAATCAGGAATGATGAATTATGAATCAGGAATCAGCTATGATGAATCAGGAATCAGGAATGATGAATCAGGAATGATGAATCAGGAATGATGAATGATGAATCAGGAATGATGAATGATGAATCAGGAATGATGAATCAGGAATTAGGAATCAGGAGTGATTAATCAGGAATCAGGAATGATGAATCAAGAATCAGGAATGATGAATCAGGAATGAGGAATGATCAATCAGGAATGAGGAATGATCAATCAGGAATGATGAATGATGAATCAGGAATGATGAATCAGGAATCAGGAATGATGAATGATGAATCAGGAATCAGCAATGATGAATCAGGAATCAGGAATGATGAATCAGGAATGATGAATCAGGAATGATGAATGATGAATCAGGATTGATGAATCAGGAATGATGAATCAGGAATCAGGAATCAGGAGTGATTAATCAGGAATCAGGAATGATGAATCTAGAATCAGGAATGATGAATCAGGAATGAGGAATGATCAATCAGGAATGAGGAATGATGAATCAGGAATGAGGAATGATGAATCAGGAATGAGGAATGATGAATCAGGAATGATGAATGATGAATCTGGAATCAGGAATGATGAATCAGGAATCAGGAATGATGAATCAGGAATGATGAATGATATATCAGGAATCAGGAATGATGAGATCAGGAAAGAGGAATGACGAATCAGGAATCAGGAATGGTGAATCATGAATCAGGAATCAGGAATGATGAATCAGGAATAAGGAATGATGAATCAGGAATGATGAATGATGAGTCAGGAATCAGGAATGATGAATCAGGAATCAGCAATGATGAATCAGGAATGATGAATGATGAATGATGAATCAGGAATCAGCAATGATGAATCAGGAATGATGAATGATGAATCAGGAATGATGAATGATGAATGATGAATCAGGAATGATGAATCAGGAATCAGGTATGATGAATGATGAATCAGGAATGATGAATGATGAATCAGGAATGATGAATGATGAATCAGGAATGATGAATCAGGAATGATGAATCAGCAATGATGAATGATGAATCAGGAATCAGCAATGATGAATCAGGAATCAGGAATGATGAATCAGGAATGATGAATGATATATCAGGAATCAGGAATGATGAATCAGGAAAGAGGAATGACGAATCAGGAATCAGGAATGGTGAATCATGAATCAGGAATCAGGAATGATGAATCAGGAATAAGGAATGATGAATCAGGAATGATGAATGATGAGTCAGGAATCAGGAATGATGAATCAGGAATAAGGAATGATGAATCAGGAATGATGAATGATGAGTCAGGAATCAGGAATGATGAATCAGGAATGATGAATGATGAATGATGAATCAGCTATGATGAATCAGGAATCAGGAATGATGAATCAGGAATGATGAATCAGGAATGATGAAATGATGAATCAGGAATGATGAATGATGAATCAGGAATGATGAATCAGGAATTAGGAATCAGGAATGATGAATGATGAATCAGGAATGATGAATCAGGAATTAGGAATCAGGAGTGATTAATCAGGAATCAGGAATGATGAATCAAGAATCAGGAATGATGAATCAGGAATGAGGAATGATCAATCAGGAATGAGGAATGATCAATCAGGAATGATGAATGATGAATCAGGAATGATGAATCAGGAATCATGAATGATGAATGATGAATCAGGAATCAGCAATGATGAATCAGGAATCAGGAATGATGAATCAGGAATGATGAATCAGGAATGATGAGATGATGAATCAGATTGATGAATCAGGAATGATGAATCAGGAATCAGGAATCAGGAGTGATTAATCAGGAATCAGGATGATGAATCTAGAATCAGGAATGATGAATCAGGAATGAGGAATGATCAATCAGGAATGAGGAATGATGAATCAGGAATGAGGAATGATGAATCAGGAATGAGGAATGATGAATCAGGAATGATGAATGATGAATTGGAATCAGGAATGATGAATCAGGAATCAGGAATGATGAATCAGGAATGATGAATGATATATCAGGAATCAGGAATGATGAATCAGGAAAGAGGAATGACGAATCAGGAATCAGGAATGGTGAATCATGAATCAGGAATCAGGAATGATGAATCAGGAATAAGGAATGATGAATCAGGAATGATGAATGATGAGTCAGGAATCAGGAATGATGAATCAGGAATGATGAATGATGAATGATGAATCAGGAATGATGAATCAGGAATCAGGAATGATGAATTATGAATCAGGAATCAGCAATGATGAATCAGGAATCAGGAATGATGAATCAGGAATGATGAATCAGGAATGATGAATGATGAATCAGGAATGAAGAATGATGAATCAGGAATGATGAATCAGGAATTAGGAATCAGGAGTGATTAATCAGGAATCAGGAATGATGAATCAAGAATCAGGAATGATGAGTCAGGAATCAGGAATGATGAATCAGGAATGATGAATGATGAATGATGAATCAGGAATGATGAATCAGGAATCAGGAATGATGAATTATGAATCAGGAATCAGCAATGATGAATTATGAATCAGGAATCAGCTATGATGAATCAGGAATCAGGAATGATGAATCAGGAATGATGATTCAGGAATGATGAATGATGAATCAGGAATGATGAATGATGATCAGGAATGATGAATCAGGAATTAGGAATCAGGAGTGATTAATCAGGAATCAGGAATGATGAATCAAGAATCAGGAATGATGAAATCAGGAATGAGGAATGATCAATCAGGAATGAGGAATGATCAATCAGGAATGATGAATGATGAATCAGGAATGATGAATCAGGAATCAGGAATGATGAATGATGAATCAGAATCAGCAATGATGAATCATGAATCAGGAATGATGAATCAGGAATGATGAATGATGAATCAGGATTGATGAATCAGGAATGATGAAATCAGGAATCAGGAATCAGGAGTGATTATCAGGAATCAGGAATGATGAATCTAGAATCAGGAATGATGAATCAGGAATGAGGAATGATCAATCAGGAATGAGGAATGATGAATCAGGAATGAGGAATGATGAATCCGGAATGAGGATGATGAATCAGGAATGATGAATCAGGAATGATGAATGATGAATCAGGAATGATGAATGATGAATCAGGAATGATGAATGATGAATGATGAATCAGGAATGATGAATCAGGAATCAGGTATGATGAATGATGAATCAGGAATGATGAATGATGAATCAGGAATGATGAATGATGAATCAGGAATGATGAATCAGGAATGATGAATCAGCAATGATGAATGATGAATCAGGAATCAGCAATGATGAATCAGGAATCAGGAATGATGAATCAGGAATGATGAATGATATATCAGGAATCAGGAATGATGAATCAGGAAAGAGGATGACGAATCAGGAATCAGGAATGGTGAATCATGAATCAGGAATCAGGAATGATGAATCAGGAATAAGGAATGATGAATCAGGAATGATGAATGATGAGGTCAGGAATCAGGAATGATGAATCAGGAATAAGGAATGATGAATCAGGAATGATGAATGATGAGTCAGGAATCAGGAATGATGAATCAGGAATGATGAATGATGAATGATGAATCAGCTATGATGAATCAGGAATCAGGAATGATGAATCAGGAATGATGAATCAGAATGATGAATGATGAATTCAGGAATGATGAATGATGAATCAGGAATGATGAATCAGGAATTAGGAATCAGGAATGATGAATTGATGAATCAGGAATGATGAATCAGGAATTAGGAATCAGGAGTGATTAATCAGGAATCAGGAATGATGAATCAAGAATCAGGAATGATGAATCAGGAATGAGGAATGATCAATCAGGAATGAGGAATGATCAATCAGGAATGATGAATGATGAATCAGGAATGATGAATCAGGAATCATGAATGATGAATGATGAATCAGGAATCAGCAATGATGAATCAGGAATCAGGAATGATGAATTCAGGAATGATGAATCAGGAATGATGAATGATGAATCAGGATTGATGAATCAGGAATGATGACATCAGGAATCAGGAATCAGGAGTGATTAATCAGGAATCAGGAATGATGAATCTAGAATCAGGAATGATGAATCAGGAATGAGGAATGATCAATCAGGAATGAGGAATGATGAATCAGGGAATGAGGAATGATGAATCAGGAATGAGGAATGATGAATCAGGAATGATGAATGATGAATCTGGAATCAGGAATGATGAATCAGGAATCAGGAATGATGAATCAGGAATGATGAATGATATATCAGGAATCAGGAATGATGAATCAGGAAAGAGGAATGACGAATCAGGAATCAGGAATGGTGAATCATGAATCAGGAATCAGGAATGATGAATCAGGAATAAGGAATGATGAATCAGGAATGATGAATGATGAGTCAGGAATCAGGAATGATGAATCAGGAATGATGAATGATGAATGATGAATCAGGAATGATGAATCAGGAATCAGGAATGATGAATTATGAATCAGGAATCAGCAATGATGAATCAGGAATCAGGAATGATGAATCAGGAATGATGAATCAGGAATGATGAATGATGAATCAGGAATGAAGAATGATGAATCAGGAATGATGAATCAGGAATTAGGAATCAGGAGTGATTAATCAGGAATCAGGAATGATGAATCAAGAATCAGGAATGATGAGTCAGGAATCAGGAATGATGAATCAGGAATGATGAATGATGAATGATGAATCAGGAATGATGAATCAGGAATCAGGAATGATGAATTATGAATCAGGAATCAGCAATGATGAATTATGAATCAGGAATCAGCTATGATGAATCAGGAATCAGAATGATGAATCAGGAATGATGAATCAGGAATGATGAATGATGAATCAGGAATGATGAATGATGAATCAGGAATGATGAATCAGGAATTAGGAATCAGGAGTGATTAATCAGGAATCAGGAATGATGAATCAAGAATCAGGAATGATGAATCAGGAATGAGGAATGATCAATCAGGAATGAGGAATGATCAATCAGGAATGATGAATGATGAATCAGGAATGATGAATCAGGAATCAGAATGATGAATGATGAATCAGGAATCAGCAATGATGAATCAGGAATCAGGAATGATGAATCAGGAATGATGAATGATGAATCAGGATTGATGAATCAGGAATGATGAATCAGGAATCAGGAATCAGGAGTGATTAATCAGAATCAGGAATGATGAATCTAGAATCAGGAATGATGAATCAGGAATGAGGAATGATCAATCAGGAATGAGGAATGATGAATCAGGAATGAGGAATGATGAATCAGGAATGAGGAATGATGAATCAGGAATGATGAATCAGGAATGATGAATGATGAATCAGGATGATGAATGATGAATCAGGAATGATGAATCAGGAATTAGGAATCAGGAGTGATTAATCAGGAATCAGGAATGATGAATCAAGAATCAGGAATGATGAGTCAGGAATCAGGAATGATGAATCAGGAATGATGAATGATGAATGATGAATCAGGAATGATGAATCAGGAATCAGGAATGATGAATTATGAATCAGGAATCAGCAATGATGAATTATGAATCAGGAATCAGCTATGATGAATCAGGAATCAGGAATGATGAATCAGGATGATGAATCAGGAATGATGAATGATGAATCAGGAATGATGAATGATGAATCAGGAATGATGAATCAGGAATTAGGAATCAGGAGTGATTAATCAGGAATCAGGAATGATGAATCAAGAATCAGGAATGATCAATCAGGAATGAGGAATGATCAATCAGGAATGAGGAATGATCAATCAGGAATGATGAATGATGATCAGGAATGATGAATCAGGAATCAGGAATGATGAATGATGAATCAGGAATCAGCAATGATGAATCAGGAATCAGGAATGATGAATCAGGAATGATGAATGATGAATCAGGATTGATGAATCAGGAATGATGAATCAGGAATCAGGAATCAGGAGTGATTAATCAGGAATCAGGAATGATGAATCTAGAATCAGGAATGATGAATCAGGAATGAGGAATGATCAATCAGGAATGAGGAATGATGAATCAGGAATGAGGAATGATGAATCAGGAATGAGGAATGATGAATCAGGGAATGATGAATGATGAATCTGAATCAGGAATGATGAATCAGGAATCAGGAATGATGAATCAGGAATGATGAATGATATATCAGGAATCAGGAATGATGAATCAGGAAAGAGGAATGACGAATCAGGAATCAGGAATGGTGAATCATGAATCAGGAATCAGGAATGATGAATCAGGAATAAGGAATGATGAATCAGGAATGATGAATGATGAGTCAGGAATCAGGAATGATGAATCAGGAATGATGAATGATGAATGATGAATCAGGAATGATGAATCAGGAATCAGAATGATGAATTATGAATCAGGAATCAGCTATGATGAATCAGGAATCAGGAATGATGAATCAGGAATGATGAATCAGGAATGATGAATGATGAATCAGGAATGATGAATGATGAATCAGGAATGATGAATCAGGAATTAGGAATCAGGAGTGATTAATCAGGAATCAGAAATGATGAATCAAGAATCAGGAATGATGAATCAGGAATGAGGAATGATCAATCAGGAATGAGGAATGATCAATCAGGAATGATGAATGGAATGATGAATGATGAATCAGGAATGATGAATCAGGAATCAGGAATGATGAATGATGAATCAGGAATCAGCAATGATGAATCAGGAATCAGGAATGATGAATCAGGAATGATGAATGATGAATCAGGATTGATGAATCAGGAATGATGAATCAGGAATCAGGAATCAGGAGTGATTAATCAGGAATCAGGAATGATGAATCTAGAATCAGGAATGATGAATCAGGAATGAGGAATGATCAATCAGGAATGAGGAATGATGAATCAGGAATGAGGAATGATGAATCAGGAATGAGGAATGATGAATCAGGAATGATGAATGATGAATCTGGAATCAGGAATGATGAATCAGGAATCAGGAATGATGAATCAGGAATGATGAATGATATATCAGGAATCAGGAATGATGAATCAGGAATCAGGAATGACGAATCAGGAATCAGGAATGGTGAATCATGAATCAGGAATCAGGAATGATGAATCAGGAATAAGGAATGATGAATCAGGAATGATGAATGATGAGTCAGGAATCAGGAATGATGAATCAGGAATGATGAATGATGAATGATGAATCAGGAATGATGAATCAGGAATCAGGAATGATGAATTATGAATCAGGAATCAGGAATGATGAATCAGGAATCAGGAATGATGAATCAGGAATGATGAATCAGGAATGATGAATGATGAATCAGGAATGATGAATGCTGAATCAGGAATGATGAATCAGGAATTAGGAATCAGGAGTGATTAATCAGGAATCAGGAATGATGAATCAAGAATCAGGAATGATGAGTCAGGAATCAGGAATGATGAATCAGGAATGATGAATGATGAATGATGAATCAGGAATGATGAATCAGGAATCAGGAATGATGAATTATGAATCAGGAATCAGCAATGATGAATCAGGAATTAGGAATCAGGTGTGATTAATCAGGAATTAGGAATGGTGAATCAGGAATGATGAATGATGGATCAGGAATGATGAATCAGGAATGATGAATCAGGAATCAGGAATGATGAATGATGAATCAGAAATCAGGAATGATGAATCAGGAATGATGAATCAGGAATGATGAATGATGAATCAGGAATGAAGAATGATGAATCAGGAATGATGAATCAGGAATTAGGAATCAGGAGTGATTAATCAGGAATCAGGAATGATGAATCAAGAATCAGGAATGATGAGTCAGGAATCAGGAATGATGAATCAGGAATGATGAATGATGAATGATGAATCAGGAATGATGAATCAGGAATCAGGAATGATGAATTATGAATCAGGAATCAGCAATGATGAATTATGAATCAGGAATCAGCTATGATGAATCAGGAATCAGGAATGATGAATCAGGAATGATGAATCAGGAATGATGAATGATGAATCAGGAATGATGAATGATGAATCAGGAATGATGAATCAGGAATTAGGAATCAGGAGTGATTAATCAGGAATCAGGAATGGTGAATCAAGAATCAGGAATGATGAATCAGGAATGAGGAATGATCAATCAGGAATGAGGAATGATCAATCAGGAATGATGAATGATGAATCAGGAATGATGAATCAGGAATCAGGAATGATGAATGATGAATCAGGAATCAGCAATGATGAATCAGGAATCAGGAATGATGAATCAGGAATGATGAATGATGAATCAGGATTGATGAATCAGGAATGATGAATCAGGAATCAGGAATCAGGAGTGATTAATCAGGAATCAGGAATGATGAATCTAGAATCAGGAATGATGAATCAGGATGAGGAATGATCAATCAGGAATGAGGAATGATGAATCAGGAATGAGGAATGATGAATCAGGAATGAGGAATGATGAATCAGGAATGATGAATCAGGAATGATGAATGATGAATCAGGAATGATGAATGATGAATCAGGAATGATGAATCAGGAATTAGGAATCAGGAGTGATTAATCAGGAATCAGGAATGATGAATCAAGAATCAGGAATGATGAGTCAGGAATCAGGAATGATGAATCAGGAATGATGAATGATGAATGATGAATCAGGAATGATGAATCAGGAATCAGGAATGATGAATTATGAATCAGGAATCAGCAATGATGAATTATGAATCAGGAATCAGCTATGATGAATCAGGAATCAGGAATGATGAATCAGGAATGATGAATCAGGAATGATGAATGATGAATCAGGAATGATGAATGATGAATCAGGAATGATGAATCAGGAATTAGGAATCAGGAGTGATTAATCAGGAATCAGGAATGATGAATCAAGAATCAGGAATGATGAATCAGGAATGAGGAATGATGAATCAGGAATGAGGAATGATCAATCAGGAATGATGAATGATGAATCAGGAATGATGAATCAGGAATCAGGAATGATGAATGATGAATCAGGAATCAGCAATGATGAATCAGGAATCAGGAATGATGAATCAGGAATGATGAATGATGAATCAGGATTGATGAATCAGGAATGATGAATCAGGAATCAGGAATCAGGAGTGATTAATCAGGAATCAGGAATGATGAATCTAGAATCAGGAATGATGAATCAGGAATGAGGAATGATCAATCAGGAATGAGGAATGATGAATCAGGAATGAGGAATGATGAATCAGGAATGAGGAATGATGAATCAGGAATGATGAATGATGAATCTGGAATCAGGAATGATGAATCAGGAATCAGGAATGATGAATCAGGAATGATGAATGATATATCAGGAATCAGGAATGATGAATCAGGAAAGAGGAATGACGAATCAGGAATCAGGAATGGTGAATCATGAATCAGGAATCAGGAATGATGAATCAGGAATAAGGAATGATGAATCAGGAATGATGAATGATGAGTCAGGAATCAGGAATGATGAATCAGGAATGATGAATGATGAATGATGAATCAGGAATGATGAATCAGGAATCAGGAATGATGAATTATGAATCAGGAATCAGCTATGATGAATCAGGAATCAGGAATGATGAATCAGGAATGATGAATCAGGAATGATGAATGATGAATCAGGAATGATGAATGATGAATCAGGAATGATGAATCAGGAATTAGGAATCAGGAGTGATTAATCAGGAATCAGGAATGATGAATCAAGAATCAGGAATGATGAATCAGGAATGAGGAATGATCAATCAGGAATGAGGAATGATCAATCAGGAATGATGAATGATGAATCAGGAATGATGAATCAGGAATCAGGAATGATGAATGATGAATCAGGAATCAGCAATGATGAATCAGGAATCAGGAATGATGAATCAGGAATGATGAATGATGAATCAGGATTGATGAATCAGGAATGATGAATCAGGAATCAGGAATCAGGAGTGATTAATCAGGAATCAGGAATGATGAATCTAGAATCAGGAATGATGAATCAGGAATGAGGAATGATCAATCAGGAATGAGGAATGATGAATCAGGAATGAGGAATGATGAATCAGGAATGAGGAATGATGAATCAGGAATGATGAATGATGAATCTGGAATCAGGAATGATGAATCAGGAATCAGGAATGATGAATCAGGAATGATGAATGATATATCAGGAATCAGGAATGATGAATCAGGAATCAGGAATGACGAATCAGGAATCAGGAATGGTGAATCATGAATCAGGAATCAGGAATGATGAATCAGGAATAAGGAATGATGAATCAGGAATGATGAATGATGAGTCAGGAATCAGGAATGATGAATCAGGAATGATGAATGATGAATGATGAATCAGGAATGATGAATCAGGAATCAGGAATGATGAATTATGAATCAGGAATCAGGAATGATGAATCAGGAATCAGGAATGATGAATCAGGAATGATGAATCAGGAATGATGAATGATGAATCAGGAATGATGAATGATGAATCAGGAATGATGAATCAGGAATTAGGAATCAGGAGTGATTAATCAGGAATCAGGAATGATGAATCAAGAATCAGGAATGATGAGTTAGGAATCAGGAATGATGAATCAGGAATGATGAATGATGAATGATGAATCAGGAATGATGAATCAGGAATCAGGAATGATGAATTATGAATCAGGAATCAGCAATGATGAATCAGGAATTAGGAATCAGGTGTGATTAATCAGGAATTAGGAATGGTGAATCAGGAATGATGAATGATGGATCAGGAATGATGAATCAGGAATGATGAATCAGGAATCAGGAATGATGAATGATGAATCAGAAATCAGGAATGATGAATCAGGAATGATGAATCAGGAATCAGGAATCAGGAATGATGAATCAGGAATGATGAATGATGAATCAGGAATGATGAATCAGGAATGATGAATCAGCAATGATGAATGATGAATCAGGAATCAGCAATGATGAATCAGGAATCAGGAATGATGAATCAGGAATGATGAATCAGGAATGATGAATCAGGAATCAGGAATCAGGAATGATGATTCAGGAATGATGAATGATGAATCAGGAATGATGAATGATGAATCAGGAATGATGAATCAGGAATCAGGAATGATGAATTATGAATCAGGAATCAGCAATGATGAATCAGGAATCAGGAATGATGAATCAGGAATGATGAATCAGGAATGATGAATGATGAATCAGGAATGATGAATGATGAATCAGGAATGATGAATCAGGAATTAGGAATCAGGAGTGATTAATCAGGAATCAGGAATGATGAATCAAGAATCAGGAATGATGAATCAGGAATGAGGAATGATCAATCAGGAATGAGGAATGATCAATCAGGAATCAGGAATGATGAATCAGGAATGAGGAATGATGAATCAGGAATGATGAATGATGAATCAGGAATCAGGAATCAGGAATGATGAATCAGGAATGATGAATGATGAATCGGGAATGATGAATCAGGAATCAGGAATCAGGAATGATGAATCAGGAATCAGGAATGATGAATCAGGAATGATGAATGATGAATCAGGAATCAGGAATGATGAATCAGGAATAAGGAATGATGAATCAGGAATGATGAATGATGAGTCAGGAATCAGGAATGATGAATCAGGAATGATGAATGATGAATCAGGAATGATGAATGATGAATCAGGAATCAGCAATGATGAATCAGGAATGATGAATGATGAATGATGAATCAGGAATCAGCAATGATGAATCAGGAATGATGAATGATGAATCAGGAATGATGAATGATGAATGATGAATCAGGAATGATGAATCAGGAATCAGGAATGATGAATGATGAATCAGGAATGATGAATGATGAATCAGGAATGATGAATGATGAATCAGGAATGATGAATCAGGAATGATGAATCAGCAATGATGAATGATGAATCAGGAATCAGCAATGATGAATCAGGAATCAGCAAAGATGAACCAGGAATCAGCAATGATGAATCAGGAATGATGAATCAGGAATGATGAATCAGGAATCAGGAATCAGGAATGATGATCATGAATGATGAATGATGAATGATGAATCAGGAATGATGAATCAGGAATCAGGAATGATGAATTATGAATCAGGAATCAGCAATGATGAATCAGGAATCAGGAATGATGAATCAGGTATGATGAATCAGGAATGATGAATGATGAATCAGGAATGATGAATGATGAATCAGGAATGATGAATCAGGAATTAGGAATCAGGAGTGATTAATCAGGAATGAGGAATGATGAATCAAGAATCAGGAATGATGAATCAGGAATGAGGAATGATCAATCAGGAATGAGGAATGATCAATCAGGAATCAGGAATGATGACTCAGGAATGAGGAATGATGAATCAGGAATGATGAATGATGAATCAGGAATCAGGAATCAGGAATGATGAATCAGGAATGATGAATGATGAATCGGGAATGATGAATCAGGAATCAGGAATCAGGAATGATGAATCAGGAATCAGGAATGATGAATCAGGAATGATGAATGATGAATCAGGAATCAGGAATGATGAATCAGGAATAAGGAATGATCAATCAGGAATGATGAATGATGAGTCAGGAATCAGGAATGATGAATCAGGAATGATGAATGATGAATCAGGAATGATGAATGATGAATCAGGAATCAGCAATGATGAATCAGGAATGATGAATGATGAATCAGGAATCAGCAATGATGAATCAGGAATGATGAATGATGAATCAGGAATGATGAATGATGAATCAGGAATGATGAATCAGGAATCAGGAATGATGAATCAGGAATCAGGAATCAGCAATGATGAATCAGGAATCAGCAATGATGAATCAGGAATGATGAATGATGAATCAGGATTGATGAATCAGGAATGATGAATCAGGAATCAGGAATCAGGAGTGATTAATCAGGAATCAGGAATGATGAATCAAGAATCAGGAATGATGAATCAGGAATGAGGAATGATCAATCAGGAATGAGGAATGATCAATCAGGAATGAGGAATGATCAATCAGGAATGAGGAATGATCAATCAGGAATCAGGATTGATGAATCAGGAATGATGAATCAGGAATGATGAATCAGGAATCAGGAATGATGAATCAGGAATCAGGAATGATGATTCAGGAATTATGAATGATGAATCAGGAATGATGAATCAGGAATCAGGAATGATGAATGATGAATCAGGAATGATGAATCAGGAATCATGAATGATGAATGATGAATCAGGAATCAGCAATGATGAATGATGAATCAGGAATCAGCAATGATGAATCAGGAATCCGGAATGGTGAATCAGGAATGATGAATGATGGATCAGGAATGATGAATCAGGAATGATGAATCAGGAATCAGGAATGATGAATCAGGAATGATGAATCAGGAATGATGAATCAGGAATCAGGAATCAGGAATGATGAATCAGGAATGATGAATGATGAATCAGGAATGATGAATGATGAATCAGGAATGATGAATCAGGAATCAGGAATGATGAATTATGAATCAGGAATCAGCAATGATGAATCAGGAATCAGGAATGATGAATCAGGAATGATGAATGATGAATCAGGAATGATGAATCAGGAATTAGGAATCAGGAGTGATTAATCAGGAATCAGGAATGATGAATCAAGAATCAGGAATGATGAATCAGGAATGAGGAATGATCAATCAGGAATGAGGAATGATCAATCAGGAATCAGGAATGATGAATCAGGAATGAGGAATGATGAATCAGGAATGATGAATGATGAATCAGGAATCAGGAATCAGGAATGATGAATCAGGAATGATGAATGATGAATCGGGAATGATGAATCAGGAATCAGGAATCAGGAATGATGAATCAGGAATCAGGAATGATGAATCAGGAATGATGAATGATGAATCAGGAATCAGGAATGATGAATCAGGAATAAGGAATGATGAATCAGGAATGATGAATGATGAGTCAGGAATCAGGAATGATGAATCAGGAATGATGAATGATGAATCAGGAATGATGAATGATGAATCAGGAATCAGCAATGATGAATCAGGAATGATGAATGATGAATGATGAATCAGGAATCAGCAATGATGAATCAGGAATGATGAATGATGAATCAGGAATGATGAATGATGAATGATGAATCAGGAATGATGAATCAGGAATCAGGAATGATGAATGATGAATCAGGAATGATGAATGATGAATCAGGAATGATGAATGATGAATCAGGAATGATGAATCAGGAATGATGAATCAGCAATGATGAATGATGAATCAGGAATCAGCAATGATGAATCAGGAATCAGCAATGATGAACCAGGAATCAGCAATGATGAATCAGGAATGATGAATCAGGAATGATGAATCAGGAATCAGGAATCAGGAATGATGATTCATGAATGATGAATGATGAATCAGGAATGATGAATCAGGAATCAGGAATGATGAATTATGAATCAGGAATCAGCAATGATGAATCAGGAATCAGGAATGATGAATCAGGTATGATGAATCAGGAATGATGAATGATGAATCAGGAATGATGAATGATGAATCAGGAATGATGAATCAGGAATTAGGAATCAGGAGTGATTAATCAGGAATGAGGAATGATGAATCAAGAATCAGGAATGATGACTCAGGAATGAGGAATGATCAATCAGGAATGAGGAATGATGAATCAGGAATCAGGAATCAGGAATGATGAATCAGGAATGATGAATGATGAATCGGGAATGATGAATCAGGAATCAGGAATCAGGAATGATGAATCAGGAATCAGGAATGATGAATCAGGAATGATGAATGATGAATCAGGAATCAGGAATGATGAATCAGGAATAAGGAATGATGAATCAGGAATGATGAATGATGAGTCAGGAATCAGGAATGATGAATCAGGAATGATGAATGATGAATCAGGAATGATGAATGATGAATCAGGAATCAGCAATGATGAATCAGGAATGATGAATGATGAATCAGGAATCAGCAATGATGAATCAGGAATGATGAATGATGAATCAGGAATGATGAATGATGAATCAGGAATGATGAATCAGGAATCAGGAATGATGAATGATGAATCAGGAATCAGCAATGATGAATCAGGAATCAGCAATGATGAATCAGGAATGATGAATGATGAATCAGGATTGATGAATCAGGAATGATGAATCAGGAATCAGGAATCAGGAGTGATTAATCAGGAATCAGGAATGATGAATCAAGAATCAGGAATGATGAATCAGGAATGAGGAATGATCAATCAGGAATGAGGAATGATGAATCAGGAATGAGGAATGATGAATCAGGAATGAGGAATGATGAATCAGTAATGATGAATGATGAATCTGGAATCAGGAATGATGAATCAGGAATCAGGAATGATGAATCAGGAATGATGAATGATATATCAGGAATCAGGAATGATGAATCAGGAAAGAGGAATGACGAATCAGGAATCAGGAATGGTGAATCATGAATCAGGAATCAGGAATGATGGATCAGGAATAAGGAATGATGAATCAGGAATGATGAATGATGAGTAAGGAATCAGGAATGATGAATCAGGAATGATGAATGATGAATCAGGAATGATGAATGATGAATCGGGAATGATGAATCAGGAATCAGGAATCAGGAATGATGAATCAGGAATCAGGAATGATGAATCAGGAATGATGAATGATGAATCAGGAATCAGGAATGATGAATCAGGAATAAGGAATGATGAATCAGGAATGATGAATGATGAGTCAGGAATCAGGAATGATGAATCAGGAATGATGAATGATGAATCAGGAATGATGAATGATGAATCAGGAATCAGCAATGATGAATCAGGAATGATGAATGATGAATCAGGAATCAGCAATGATGAATCAGGAATGATGAATGATGAATCAGGAATGATGAATGATGAATCAGGAATGATGAATCAGGAATCAGGAATGATGAATCAGGAATCAGGAATCAGCAATGATGAATCAGGAATCAGCAATGATGAATCAGGAATGATGAATGATGAATCAGGATTGATGAATCAGGAATGATGAATCAGGAATCAGGAATCAGGAGTGATTAATCAGGAATCAGGAATGATGAATCAAGAATCAGGAATGATGAATCAGGAATGAGGAATGATCAATCAGGAATGAGGAATGATCAATCAGGAATGAGGAATGATCAATCAGGAATGAGGAATGATCAATCAGGAATCAGGATTGATGAATCAGGAATGATGAATCAGGAATGATGAATCAGGAATCAGGAATGATGAATCAGGAATCAGGAATGATGATTCAGGAATTATGAATGATGAATCAGGAATGATGAATCAGGAATCAGGAATGATGAATGATGAATCAGGAATGATGAATCAGGAATCATGAATGATGAATGATGAATCAGGAATCAGCAATGATGAATGATGAATCAGGAATCAGCAATGATGAATCAGGAATCCGGAATGGTGAATCAGGAATGATGAATGATGGATCAGGAATGATGAATCAGGAATGATGAATCAGGAATCAGGAATGATGAATCAGGAATGATGAATCAGGAATGATGAATCAGGAATCAGAAATCAGGAATGATGAATCAGGAATGATGAATGATGAATCAGGAATGATGAATGATGAATCAGGAATGATGAATCAGGAATCAGGAATGATGAATTATGAATCAGGAATCAGCAATGATGAATCAGGAATCAGGAATGATGAATCAGGAATGATGAATGATGAATCAGGAATGATGAATGATGAATCAGGAATGATGAATCAGGAATTAGGAATCAGGAGTGATTAATCAGGAATCAGGAATGATGAATCAAGAATCAGGAATGATGAATCAGGAATGAGGAATGATCAATCAGGAATGAGGAATGATCAATCAGGAATCAGGAATGATGAATCAGGAATGAGGAATGATGAATCAGGAATGATGAATGATGAATCAGGAATCAGGAATCAGGAATGATGAATCAGGAATGATGAATGATGAATCGGGAATGATGAATCAGGAATCAGGAATCAGGAATGATGAATCAGGAATCAGGAATGATGAATCAGGAATGATGAATGATGAATCAGGAATCAGGAATGATGAATCAGGAATAAGGAATGATGAATCAGGAATGATGAATGATGAGTCAGGAATCAGGAATGATGAATCAGGAATGATGAATGATGAATCAGGAATGATGAATGATGAATCAGGAATCAGCAATGATGAATCAGGAATGATGAATGATGAATGATGAATCAGGAATCAGCAATGATGAATCAGGAATGATGAATGATGAATCAGGAATGATGAATGATGAATGATGAATCAGGAATGATGAATCAGGAATCAGGAATGATGAATGATGAATCAGGAATGATGAATGATGAATCAGGAATGATGAATGATGAATCAGGAATGATGAATCAGGAATGATGAATCAGCAATGATGAATGATGAATCAGGAATCAGCAATGATGAATCAGGAATCAGCAATGATGAACCAGGAATCAGCAATGATGAATCAGGAATGATGAATCAGGAATGATGAATCAGGAATCAGGAATCAGGAATGATGATTCATGAATGATGAATGATGAATCAGGAATGATGAATCAGGAATCAGGAATGATGAATTATGAATCAGGAATCAGCAATGATGAATCAGGAATCAGGAATGATGAATCAGGTATGATGAATCAGGAATGATGAATGATGAATCAGGAATGATGAATGATGAATCAGGAATGATGAATCAGGAATTAGGAATCAGGAGTGATTAATCAGGAATGAGGAATGATGAATCAAGAATCAAGAATGATGAATCAGGAATGAGGAATGATCAATCAGGAATGAGGAATGATCAATCAGGAATCAGGAATGATGACTCAGGAATGAGGAATGATGAATCAGGAATGATGAATGATGAATCAGGAATCAGGAATCAGGAATGATGAATCAGGAATGATGAATGATGAATCGGGAATGATGAATCAGGAATCAGGAATCAGGAATGATGAATCAGGAATCAGGAATGATGAATCAGGAATGATGAATGATGAATCAGGAATCAGGAATGATGAATCAGGAATAAGGAATGATGAATCAGGAATGATGAATGATGAGTCAGGAATCAGGAATGATGAATCAGGAATGATGAATGATGAATCAGGAATGATGAATGATGAATCAGGAATCAGCAATGATGAATCAGGAATGATGAATGATGAATCAGGAATCAGCAATGATGAATCAGGAATGATGAATGATGAATCAGGAATGATGAATGATGAATCAGGAATGATGAATCAGGAATCAGGAATGATGAATGATGAATCAGGAATCAGCAATGATGAATCAGGAATCAGCAATGATGAATCAGGAATGATGAATGATGAATCAGGATTGATGAATCAGGAATGATGAATCAGGAATCAGGAATCAGGAGTGATTAATCAGGAATCAGGAATGATGAATCAAGAATCAGGAATGATGAATCAGGAATGAGGAATGATCAATCAGGAATGAGGAATGATGAATCAGGAATGAGGAATGATGAATCAGGAATGAGGAATGATGAATCAGTAATGATGAATGATGAATCTGGAATCAGGAATGATGAATCAGGAATCAGGAATGATGAATCAGGAATGATGAATGATATATCAGGAATCAGGAATGATGAATCAGGAAAGAGGAATGACGAATCAGGAATCAGGAATGGTGAATCATGAATCAGGAATCAGGAATGATGGATCAGGAATAAGGAATGATGAATCAGGAATGATGAATGATGAGTCAGGAATCAGGAATGATGAATCAGGAATGATGAATGATGAATCAGGAATGATGAATGATGAATCAGGAATCAGGAATGATGAATGATGAATCAGGAATCAGCAATGATGAATCAGGAATGATGAATGATGAATCAGGAATGATGAATGATGAATCAGGAATCAGGAATGATGAATTATGAATCAGGAATCAGCTATGATGAATCAGGAATCAGGAATGATGAATCAGGAATGATGAATCAGGAATGATGAATGATGAATCAGGAATGATGAATGATGAATCAGGAATGATGAATCAGGAATTAGGAATCAGGAGTGATTAATCAGGAATCAGGAATGATGAATCAAGAATCAGGAATGATGAATCAGGAATGAGGAATGATCAATCAGGAATGAGGAATGATCAATCAGGAATGATGAATGATGAATCAGGAATGATGAATCAGGAATCAGGAATGATGAATGATGAATCAGGAATCAGCAATGATGAATCAGGAATCAGGAATGATGAATCAGGAATGATGAATGATGAATCAGGATTGATGAATCAGGAATGATGAATCAGGAATCAGGAATCAGGAATCAGGAGTGATTAATCAGGAATCAGGAATGATGAATCTAGAATCAGGAATGATGAATCAGGAATGAGGAATGATCAATCAGGAATGAGGAATGATGAATCAGGAATGAGGAATGATGAATCAGGAATGAGGAATGATGAATCAGGAATGATGAATGATGAATCTGGAATCAGGAATGATGAATCAGGAATCAGGAATGATGAATCAGGAATGATGAATGATATATCAGGAATCAGGAATGATGAATCAGGAAAGAGGAATGACGAATCAGGAATCAGGAATGGTGAATCATGAATCAGGAATCAGGAATGATGAATCAGGAATAAGGAATGATGAATCAGGAATGATGAATGATGAGTCAGGAATCAGGAATGATGAATCAGGAATGATGAATGATGAATGATGAATCAGGAATGATGAATCAGGAATCAGGAATGATGAATTATGAATCAGGAATCAGCTATGATGAATCAGGAATCAGGAATGATGAATCAGGAATGATGAATCAGGAATGATGAATGATGAATCAGGAATGATGAATGATGAATCAGGAATGATGAATCAGGAATTAGGAATCAGGAGTGATTAATCAGGAATCAGGAATGATGAATCAAGAATCAGGAATGATGAATCAGGAATGAGGAATGATCAATCAGGAATGAGGAATGATCAATCAGGAATGATGAATGATGAATCAGGAATGATGAATCAGGAATCAGGAATGATGAATGATGAATCAGGAATCAGCAATGATGAATCAGGAATCAGGAATGATGAATCAGGAATGATGAATGATGAATCAGGATTGATGAATCAGGAATGATGAATCAGGAATCAGGAATCAGGAGTGATTAATCAGGAATCAGGAATGATGAATCTAGAATCAGGAATGATGAATCAGGAATGAGGAATGATCAATCAGGAATGAGGAATGATGAATCAGGAATGAGGAATGATGAATCAGGAATGAGGAATGATGAATCAGGAATGATGAATGATGAATCTGGAATCAGGAATGATGAATCAGGAATCAGGAATGATGAATCAGGAATGATGAATGATATATCAGGAATCAGGAATGATGAATCAGGAAAGAGGAATGACGAATCAGGAATCAGGAATGGTGAATCATGAATCAGGAATCAGGAATGATGAATCAGGAATAAGGAATGATGAATCAGGAATGATGAATGATGAGTCAGGAATCAGGAATGATGAATCAGGAATGATGAATGATGAATCAGGAATGATGAATCAGGAATCAGGAATGATGAATTATGAATCAGGAATCAGCAATGATGAATCAGGAATCAGGAATGATGAATCAGGAATGATGAATCAGGAATGATGAATGATGAATCAGGAATGATGAATGATGAATCAGGAATGATGAATCAGGAATTAGGAATCAGGAGTGATTAATCAGGAATCAGGAATGATGAATCAAGAATCAGGAATGATGAGTCAGGAATCAGGAATGATGAATCAGGAATGATGAATGATGAATGATGAATCAGGAATGATGAATCAGGAATCAGGAATGATGAATTATGAATCAGGAATCAGCAATGATGAATCAGGAATTAGGAATCAGGTGTGATTAATCAGGAATCAGGAATGATGAATCAAGAATCAGGAATGATGAATCAGGAATGAGGAATGATCAATCAGGAATGAGGAATGATCAATCAGGAATCAGGAATGATGAATCAGGAATGAGGAATGATGAATCAGGAATGATGAATGATGAATCAGGAATCAGGAATCAGGAATGATGAATCAGGAATGATGAATGATGAATCGGGAATGATGAATCAGGAATCAGGAATCAGGAATGATGAATCAGGAATCAGGAATGATGAATCAGGAATGATGAATGATGAATCAGGAATCAGGAATGATGAATAAGGAATAAGGAATGATGAATCAGGAATGATGAATGATGAGTCAGGAATCAGGAATGATGAATCAGGAATGATGAATGATGAATCAGGAATCAGGAATCAGGAATGATGAATCAGGAATGATGAATGATGAATCAGGATTGATGAATCAGGAATGATGAATCAGGAATCAGGAATCAGGAGTGATTAATCAGGAATCAGGAATGATGAATCAAGAATCAGGAATGATGAATCAGGAATGAGGAATGATCAATCAGGAATGATGAATGATGAATCAGGAATCAGCAATGATGAATCAGGAATGATGAATGATGAATGATGAATCAGGAATCAGCAATGATGAATCAGGAATGATGAATGATGAATCAGGAATGATGAATGATGAATGATGAATCAGGAATGATGAATGATGAATCAGAAATGATGAATGATGAATCAGGAATGATGAATGATGAATCAGGAATGATGAATCAGGAATGATGAATCAGCAATGATGAATGATGAATCAGGAATCAGCAATGATGAATCAGGAATCAGGAATGATGAATCAGGAATGATGAATGATATATCAGGAATCAGGAATGATGAATCAGGAAAGAGGAATGACGAATCAGGAATCAGGAATGGTGAATCATGAATCAGGAATCAGGAATGATGAATCAGGAATAAGGAATGATGAATCAGGAATGATGAATGATGAGTCAGGAATCAGGAATGATGAATCAGGAATGATGAATGATGAATGATGAATCAGGAATGATGAATCAGGAATCAGGAATGATGAATTATGAATCAGGAATCAGCTATGATGAATCAGGAATCAGGAATGATGAATCAGGAATCAGGAATGATGAATCAGGAATGATGAATGATGAATCAGGATTGATGAATCAGGAATGATGAATCAGGAATCAGGAATCAGGAGTGATTAATCAGGAATCAGGAATGATGAATCAAGAATCAGGAATGATGAATCAGGAATGAGGAATGATCAATCAGGAATGAGGAATGATCAATCAGGAATGAGGAATGATGAATCAGGAATGAGGAATGATGAATCAGGAATCAGCAATGATGAATCAGGAATGATGAATGATGAATGATGAATCAGGAATCAGCAATGATGAATCAGGAATGATGAATGATGAATCAGGAATGATGAATGATGAATGATGAATCAGGAATGATGAATCAGGAATCAGGAATGATGAATGATGAATCAGGAATGATGAATGATGAATCAGGAATGATGAATGATGAATCAGGAATGATGAATCAGGAATGATGAATCAGCAATGATGAATGATGAATCAGGAATCAGCAATGATGAATCAGGAATCAGGAATGATGAATCAGGAATGATGAATGATATATCAGGAATCAGGAATGATGAATCAGGAAAGAGGAATGACGAATCAGGAATCAGGAATGGTGAATCATGAATCAGGAATCAGGAATGATGAATCAGGAATAAGGAATGATGAATCAGGAATGATGAATGATGAGTCAGGAATCAGGAATGATGAATCAGGAATGATGAATGATGAATGATGAATCAGGAATGATGAATCAGGAATCAGGAATGATGAATTATGAATCAGGAATCAGCTATGATGAATCAGGAATCAGGAATGATGAATCAGGAATGATGAATGATGAATCAGGAATGATGAATGATGAATCAGGAATGATGAATCAGGAATTAGGAATCAGGAGTGATTAATCAGGAATCAGGAATGATGAATCAAGAATCAGGAATGATGAATCAGGAATGAGGAATGATCAATCAGGAATGAGGAATGATCAATCAGGAATGATGAATGATGAATCAGGAATGATGAATCAGGAATCAGGAATGATGAATGATGAATCAGGAATCAGCAATGATGAATCAGGAATCAGGAATGATGAATCAGGAATGATGAATGATGAATCAGGATTGATGAATCAGGAATGATGAATCAGGAATCAGGAATCAGGAGTGATTAATCAGGAATCAGGAATGATGAATCTAGAATCAGGAATGATGAATCAGGAATGAGGAATGATCAATCAGGAATGAGGAATGATGAATCAGGAATGAGGAATGATGAATCAGGAATGAGGAATGATGAATCAGGAATGATGAATGATGAATCTGGAATCAGGAATGATGAATCAGGAATCAGGAATGATGAATCAGGAATGATGAATGATATATCAGGAATCAGGAATGATGAATCAGGAAAGAGGAATGACGAATCAGGAATCAGGAATGGTGAATCATGAATCAGGAATCAGGAATGATGAATCAGGAATAAGGAATGATGAATCAGGAATGATGAATGATGAGTCAGGAATCAGGAATGATGAATCAGGAATGATGAATGATGAATGATGAATCAGGAATGATGAATCAGGAATCAGGAATGATGAATTATGAATCAGGAATCAGCAATGATGAATCAGGAATCAGGAATGATGAATCAGGAATGATGAATCAGGAATGATGAATGATGAATCAGGAATGATGAATGATGAATCAGGAATGATGAATCAGGAATTAGGAATCAGGAGTGATTAATCAGGAATCAGGAATGATGAATCAAGAATCAGGAATGATGAGTCAGGAATCAGGAATGATGAATCAGGAATGATGAATGATGAATGATGAATCAGGAATGATGAATCAGGAATCAGGAATGATGAATTATGAATCAGGAATCAGCAATGATGAATTATGAATCAGGAATCAGCTATGATGAATCAGGAATCAGGAATGATGAATCAGGAATGATGAATCAGGAATGATGAATGATGAATCAGGAATGATGAATGATGAATCAGGAATGATGAATCAGGAATTAGGAATCAGGAGTGATTAATCAGGAATCAGGAATGATGAATCAAGAATCAGGAATGATGAATCAGGAATGAGGAATGATCAATCAGGAATGAGGAATGATCAATCAGGAATGATGAATGATGAATCAGGAATGATGAATCAGGAATCAGGAATGATGAATGATGAATCAGGAATCAGCAATGATGAATCAGGAATCAGGAATGATGAATCAGGAATGATGAATGATGAATCAGGATTGATGAATCAGGAATGATGAATCAGGAATCAGGAATCAGGAGTGATTAATCAGGAATCAGGAATGATGAATCTAGAATCAGGAATGATGAATCAGGAATGAGGAATGATCAATCAGGAATGAGGAATGATCAATCAGGAATGAGGAATGATGAATCAGGAATGAGGAATGATGAATCAGGAATGATGAATCAGGAATGATGAATGATGAATCAGGAATGATGAATGATGAATCAGGAATGATGAATCAGGAATTAGGAATCAGGAGTGATTAATCAGGAATCAGGAATGATGAATCAAGAATCAGGAATGATGAGTCAGGAATCAGGAATGATGAATCAGGAATGATGAATGATGAATGATGAATCAGGAATGATGAATCAGGAATCAGGAATGATGAATTATGAATCAGGAATCAGCAATGATGAATTATGAATCAGGAATCAGCTATGATGAATCAGGAATCAGGAATGATGAATCAGGAATGATGAATCAGGAATGATGAATGATGAATCAGGAATGATGAATGATGAATCAGGAATGATGAATCAGGAATTAGGAATCAGGAGTGATTAATCAGGAATCAGGAATGATGAATCAAGAATCAGGAATGATGAATCAGGAATGAGGAATGATCAATCAGGAATGAGGAATAATCAATCAGGAATGATGAATGATGAATCAGGAATGATGAATCAGGAATCAGGAATGATGAATGATGAATCAGGAATCAGCAATGATGAATCAGGAATCAGGAATGATGAATCAGGAATGATGAATGATGAATCAGGATTGATGAATCAGGAATGATGAATCAGGAATCAGGAATCAGGAGTGATTAATCAGGAATCAGGAATGATGAATCTAGAATCAGGAATGATGAATCAGGAATGAGGAATGATCAATCAGGAATGAGGAATGATGAATCAGGAATGAGGAATGATGAATCAGGAATGAGGAATGATGAATCAGGAATGATGAATGATGAATCTGGAATCAGGAATGATGAATCAGGAATCAGGAATGATGAATCAGGAATGATGAATGATATATCAGGAATCAGGAATGATGAATCAGGAAAGAGGAATGACGAATCAGGAATCAGGAATGGTGAATCATGAATCAGGAATCAGGAATGATGAATCAGGAATAAGGAATGATGAATCAGGAATGATGAATGATGAGTCAGGAATCAGGAATGATGAATCAGGAATGATGAATGATGAATGATGAATCAGGAATGATGAATCAGGAATCAGGAATGATGAATTATGAATCAGGAATCAGCTATGATGAATCAGGAATCAGGAATGATGAATCAGGAATGATGAATCAGGAATGATGAATGATGAATCAGGAATGATGAATGATGAATCAGGAATGATGAATCAGGAATTAGGAATCAGGAGTGATTAATCAGGAATCAGGAATGATGAATCAAGAATCAGGAATGATGAATCAGGAATGAGGAATGATCAATCAGGAATGAGGAATGATCAATCAGGAATGATGAATGATGAATCAGGAATGATGAATCAGGAATCAGGAATGATGAATGATGAATCAGGAATCAGCAATGATGAATCAGGAATCAGGAATGATGAATCAGGAATGATGAATGATGAATCAGGATTGATGAATCAGGAATGATGAATCAGGAATCAGGAATCAGGAGTGATTAATCAGGAATCAGGAATGATGAATCTAGAATCAGGAATGATGAATCAGGAATGAGGAATGATCAATCAGGAATGAGGAATGATGAATCAGGAATGAGGAATGATGAATCAGGAATGAGGAATGATGAATCAGGAATGATGAATGATGAATCTGGAATCAGGAATGATGAATCAGGAATCAGGAATGATGAATCAGGAATGATGAATGATATATCAGGAATCAGGAATGATGAATCAGGAAAGAGGAATGACGAATCAGGAATCAGGAATGGTGAATCATGAATCAGGAATCAGGAATGATGAATCAGGAATAAGGAATGATGAATCAGGAATGATGAATGATGAGTCAGGAATCAGGAATGATGAATCAGGAATGATGAATGATGAATGATGAATCAGGAATGATGTATCAGGAATCAGGAATGATGAATTATGAATCAGGAATCAGCAATGATGAATCAGGAATCAGGAATGATGAATCAGGAATGATGAATCAGGAATGATGAATGATGAATCAGGAATGATGAATGATGAATCAGGAATGATGAATGATGAATCAGGAATGATGAATCAGGAATTAGGAATCAGGAGTGATTAATCAGGAATCAGGAATGATGAATCAAGAATCAGGAATGATGAGTCAGGAATCAGGAATGATGAATCAGGAATGATGAATGATGAATGATGAATCAGGAATGATGAATCAGGAATCAGGAATGATGAATTATGAATCAGGAATCAGCAATGATGAATCAGGAATTAGGAATCAGGTGTGATTAATCAGGAATCAGGAATGATGAATCAAGAATCAGGAATGATGAATCAGGAATGAGGAATGATCAATCAGGAATGAGGAATGATCAATCAGGAATCAGGAATGATGAATCAGGAATGAGGAATGATGAATCAGGAATGATGAATGATGAATCAGGAATCAGGAATCAGGAATGATGAATCAGGAATGATGAATGATGAATCGGGAATGATGAATCAGGAATCAGGAATCAGGAATGATGAATCAGGAATCAGGAATGATGAATCAGGAATGATGAATGATGAATCAGGAATCAGGAATGATGAATAAGGAATAAGGAATGATGAATCAGGAATGATGAATGATGAGTCAGGAATCAGGAATGATGAATCAGGAATGATGAATGATGAATCAGGAATCAGGAATCAGGAATGATGAATCAGGAATGATGAATGATGAATCAGGATTGATGAATCAGGAATGATGAATCAGGAATCAGGAATCAGGAGTGATTAATCAGGAATCAGGAATGATGAATCAAGAATCAGGAATGATGAATCAGGAATGAGGAATGATCAATCAGGAATGATGAATGATGAATCAGGAATCAGCAATGATGAATCAGGAATGATGAATGATGAATGATGAATCAGGAATCAGCAATGATGAATCAGGAAAGATGAATGATGAATCAGGAATGATGAATGATGAATGATGAATCAGGAATGATGAATCAGGAATCAGGAATGATGAATGATGAATCAGGAATGATGAATGATGAATCAGGAATGATGAATGATGAATCAGGAATGATGAATCAGGAATGATGAATCAGCAATGATGAATGATGAATCAGGAATCAGCAATGATGAATCAGGAATCAGGAATGATGAATCAGGAATGATGAATGATATATCAGGAATCAGGAATGATGAATCAGGAAAGAGGAATGACGAATCAGGAATCAGGAATGGTGAATCATGAATCAGGAATCAGGAATGATGAATCAGGAATAAGGAATGATGAATCAGGAATGATGAATGATGAGTCAGGAATCAGGAATGATGAATCAGGAATGATGAATGATGAATGATGAATCAGGAATGATGAATCAGGAATCAGGAATGATGAATTATGAATCAGGAATCAGCTATGATGAATCAGGAATCAGGAATGATGAATCAGGAATGATGAATCAGGAATGATAAATGATGAATCAGGAATGATGAATGATGAATCAGGAATGATGAATCAGGAATTAGGAATCAGGAGTGATTAATCAGGAATCAGGAATGATGAATCAAGAATCAGGAATGATGAGTCAGGAATCAGGAATGATGAATCAGGAATGATGAATGATGAATGATGAATCAGGAATGATGAATCAGGAATCAGGAATGATGAATTATGAATCAGGAATCAGCAATGATGAATCAGGAATTAGGAATCAGGTGTGATTAATCAGGAATCAGGAATGATGAATCAAGAATCAGGAATGATGAATCAGGAATGAGGAATGATCAATCAGGAATGAGGAATGATCAATCAGGAATCAGGAATGATGAATCAGGAATGAGGAATGATGAATCAGGAATGATGAATGATGAATCAGGAATCAGGAATCAGGAATGATGAATCAGGAATGATGAATGATGAATCGGGAATGATGAATCAGGAATCAGGAATCAGGAATGATGAATCAGGAATCAGGAATGATGAATCAGGAATGATGAATGATGAATCAGGAATCAGGAATGATGAATAAGGAATAAGGAATGATGAATCAGGAATGATGAATGATGAGTCAGGAATCAGGAATGATGAATCAGGAATGATGAATGATGAATCAGGAATCAGGAATCAGGAATGATGAATCAGGAATGATGAATGATGAATCAGGATTGATGAATCAGGAATGATGAATCAGGAATCAGGAATCAGAAGTGATTAATCAGGAATCAGGAATGATGAATCAAGAATCAGGAATGATGAATCAGGAATGAGGAATGATCAATCAGGAATGATGAATGATGAATCAGGAATCAGCAATGATGAATCAGGAATGATGAATGATGAATGATGAATCAGGAATCAGCAATGATGAATCAGGAATGATGAATGATGAATCAGGAATGATGAATGATGAATGATGAATCAGGAATGATGAATCAGGAATCAGGAATGATGAATGATGAATCAGGAATGATGAATGATGAATCAGGAATGATGAATGATGAATCAGGAATGATGAATCAGGAATGATGAATCAGCAATGATGAATGATGAATCAGGAATCAGCAATGATGAATCAGGAATCAGGAATGATGAATCAGGAATGATGAATGATATATCAGGAATCAGGAATGATGAATCAGGAAAGAGGAATGACGAATCAGGAATCAGGAATGGTGAATCATGAATCAGGAATCAGGAATGATGAATCAGGAATAAGGAATGATGAATCAGGAATGATGAATGATGAGTCAGGAATCAGGAATGATGAATCAGGAATGATGAATGATGAATGATGAATCAGGAATGATGAATCAGGAATCAGGAATGATGAATTATGAATCAGGAATCAGCTATGATGAATCAGGAATCAGGAATGATGAATCAGGAATGATGAATCAGGAATGATAAATGATGAATCAGGAATGATGAATGATGAATCAGGAATGATGAATCAGGAATTAGGAATCAGGAGTGATTAATCAGGAATCAGGAATGATGAATCAAGAATCAGGAATGATGAATCAGGAATGAGGAATGATCAATCAGAATGAGGAATGATCAATCAGGAATGATGAATGATGAATCAGGAATGATGAATCAGGAATCAGGAATGATGAATGATGAATCAGGAATCAGCAATGATGAATCAGGAATCAGGAATGATGAATCAGGAATGATGAATGATGAATCAGGATTGATGAATCAGGAATGATGAATCAGGAATCAGGAATCAGGAGTGATTAATCAGGAATCAGGAATGATGAATCTAGAATCAGGAATGATGAATCAGGAATGAGGAATGATCAATCAGGAATGAGGAATGATGAATCAGGAATGAGGAATGATGAATCAGGAATGAGGAATGATGAATCAGGAATGATGAATGATGAATCTGGAATCAGGAATGATGAATCAGGAATCAGGAATGATGAATCAGGAATGATGAATGATATATCAGGAATCAGGAATGATGAATCAGGAAAGAGGAATGACGAATCAGGAATCAGGAATGGTGAATCATGAATCAGGAATCAGGAATGATGAATCAGGAATAAGGAATGATGAATCAGGAATGATGAATGATGAGTCAGGAATCAGGAATGATGAATCAGGAATGATGAATGATGAATGATGAATCAGGAATGATGAATCAGGAATCAGGAATGATGAATTATGAATCAGGAATCAGCAATGATGAATCAGGAATCAGGAATGATGAATCAGGAATGATGAATCAGGAATGATGAATGATGAATCAGGAATGATGAATGATGAATCAGGAATGATGAATCAGGAATGATGAATCAGGAATTAGGAATCAGGAGTGATTAATCAGGAATCAGGAATGATGAATCAAGAATCAGGAATGATGAGTCAGGAATCAGGAATGATGAATCAGGAATGATGAATGATGAATGATGAATCAGGAATGATGAATCAGGAATCAGGAATGATGAATTATGAATCAGGAATCAGCAATGATGAATCAGGAATTAGGAATCAGGTGTGATTAATCAGGAATCAGGAATGATGAATCAAGAATCAGGAATGATGAATCAGGAATGAGGAATGATCAATCAGGAATGAGGAATGATCAATCAGGAATCAGGAATGATGAATCAGGAATGAGGAATGATGAATCAGGAATGATGAATGATGAATCAGGAATCAGGAATCAGGAATGATGAATCAGGAATGATGAATGATGAATCGGGAATGATGAATCAGGAATCAGGAATCAGGAATGATGAATCAGGAATCAGGAATGATGAATCAGGAATGATGAATGATGAATCAGGAATCAGGAATGATGAATAAGGAATAAGGAATGATGAATCAGGAATGATGAATGATGAGTCAGGAATCAGGAATGATGAATCAGGAATGATGAATGATGAATCAGGAATCAGGAATCAGGAATGATGAATCAGGAATGATGAATGATGAATCAGGATTGATGAATCAGGAATGATGAATCAGGAATCAGGAATCAGGAGTGGTTAATCAGGAATCAGGAATGATGAATCAAGAATCAGGAATGATGAATCAGGAATCAGGAATGATCAATCAGGAATGATGAATGATGAATCAGGAATCAGCAATGATGAATCAGGAATGATGAATGATGAATGATGAATCAGGAATCAGCAATGATGAATCAGGAATGATGAATGATGAATGATGAATCAGGAATGATGAATCAGGAATCAGGAATGATGAATGATGAATCAGGAATGATGAATGATGAATCAGGAATGATGAATGATGAATCAGGAATGATGAATCAGGAATGATGAATCAGCAATGATGAATGATGAATCAGGAATCAGCAATGATGAATCAGGAATCAGCAATGATGAACCAGGAATCAGCAATGATGAATCAGGAATGATGAATCAGGAATGATGAATCAGGAATCAGGAATCAGGAATGATGATTCATGAATGATGAATGATGAATCAGGAATGATGAATCAGGAATCAGGAATGATGAATTATGAATCAGGAATCAGCAATGATGAATCAGGAATCAGGAATGATGAATCAGGTATGATGAATCAGGAATGATGAATGATGAATCAGGAATGATGAATGATGAATCAGGAATGATGAATGATGAATCAGGAATGATGAATCAGGAATGATGAATCAGGAATTAGGAATCAGGAGTGATTAATCAGGAATCAGGAATGATGAATCAAGAATCAGGAATGATGAGTCAGGAATCAGGAATGATGAATCAGGAATGATGAATGATGAATCAGGAATCAGGAATCAGGAATGATGAATCAGGAATGATGAATGATGAATCAGGATTGATGAATCAGGAATGATGAATCAGGAATCAGGAATCAGGAGTGATTAATCAGGAATCAGGAATGATGAATCAAGAATCAGGAATGATGAATCAGGAATGAGGAATGATCAATCAGGAATGATGAATGATGAATCAGGAATCAGCAATGATGAATCAGGAATGATGAATGATGAATGATGAATCAGGAATCAGCAATGATGAATCAGGAATGATGAATGATGAATCAGGAATGATGAATGATGAATGATGAATCAGGAATGATGAATCAGGAATCAGGAATGATGAATGATGAATCAGGAATGATGAATGATGAATCAGGAATGATGAATGATGAATCAGGAATGATGAATCAGGAATGATGAATCAGCAATGATGAATGATGAATCAGGAATCAGCAATGATGAATCAGGAATCAGGAATGATGAATCAGGAATGATGAATGATATATCAGGAATCAGGAATGATGAATCAGGAAAGAGGAATGACGAATCAGGAATCAGGAATGGTGAATCATGAATCAGGAATCAGGAATGATGAATCAGGAATAAGGAATGATGAATCAGGAATGATGAATGATGAGTCAGGAATCAGGAATGATGAATCAGGAATGATGAATGATGAATGATGAATCAGGAATGATGAATCAGGAATCAGGAATGATGAATTATGAATCAGGAATCAGCTATGATGAATCAGGAATCAGGAATGATGAATCAGGAATGATGAATCAGGAATGATAAATGATGAATCAGGAATGATGAATGATGAATCAGGAATGATGAATCAGGAATTAGGAATCAGGAGTGATTAATCAGGAATCAGGAATGATGAATCAAGAATCAGGAATGATGAATCAGGAATGAGGAATGATCAATCAGGAATGAGGAATGATCAATCAGGAATGATGAATGATGAATCAGGAATGATGAATCAGGAATCAGGAATGATGAATGATGAATCAGGAATCAGCAATGATGAATCAGGAATCAGGAATGATGAATCAGGAATGATGAATGATGAATCAGGATTGATGAATCAGGAATGATGAATCAGGAATCAGGAATCAGGAGTGATTAATCAGGAATCAGGAATGATGAATCTAGAATCAGGAATGATGAATCAGGAATGAGGAATGATCAATCAGGAATGAGGAATGATGAATCAGGAATGAGGAATGATGAATCAGGAATGAGGAATGATGAATCAGGAATGATGAATGATGAATCTGGAATCAGGAATGATGAATCAGGAATCAGGAATGATGAATCAGGAATGATGAATGATATATCAGGAATCAGGAATGATGAATCAGGAAAGAGGAATGACGAATCAGGAATCAGGAATGGTGAATCATGAATCAGGAATCAGGAATGATGAATCAGGAATAAGGAATGATGAATCAGGAATGATGAATGATGAGTCAGGAATCAGGAATGATGAATCAGGAATGATGAATGATGAATGATGAATCAGGAATGATGAATCAGGAATCAGGAATGATGAATTATGAATCAGGAATCAGCAATGATGAATCAGGAATCAGGAATGATGAATCAGGAATGATGAATCAGGAATGATGAATGATGAATCAGGAATGATGAATGATGAATCAGGAATGATGAATCAGGAATGATGAATCAGGAATTAGGAATCAGGAGTGATTAATCAGGAATCAGGAATGATGAATCAAGAATCAGGAATGATGAGTCAGGAATCAGGAATGATGAATCAGGAATGATGAATGATGAATGATGAATCAGGAATGATGAATCAGGAATCAGGAATGATGAATTATGAATCAGGAATCAGCAATGATGAATCAGGAATTAGGAATCAGGTGTGATTAATCAGGAATCAGGAATGATGAATCAAGAATCAGGAATGATGAATCAGGAATGAGGAATGATCAATCAGGAATGAGGAATGATCAATCAGGAATCAGGAATGATGAATCAGGAATGAGGAATGATGAATCAGGAATGATGAATGATGAATCAGGAATCAGGAATCAGGAATGATGAATCAGGAATGATGAATGATGAATCGGGAATGATGAATCAGGAATCAGGAATCAGGAATGATGAATCAGGAATCAGGAATGATGAATCAGGAATGATGAATGATGAATCAGGAATCAGGAATGATGAATAAGGAATAAGGAATGATGAATCAGGAATGATGAATGATGAGTCAGGAATCAGGAATGATGAATCAGGAATGATGAATGATGAATCAGGAATCAGGAATCAGGAATGATGAATCAGGAATGATGAATGATGAATCAGGATTGATGAATCAGGAATGATGAATCAGGAATCAGGAATCAGGAGTGGTTAATCAGGAATCAGGAATGATGAATCAAGAATCAGGAATGATGAATCAGGAATCAGGAATGATCAATCAGGAATGATGAATGATGAATCAGGAATCAGCAATGATGAATCAGGAATGATGAATGATGAATGATGAATCAGGAATCAGCAATGATGAATCAGGAATGATGAATGATGAATGATGAATCAGGAATGATGAATCAGGAATCAGGAATGATGAATGATGAATCAGGAATGATGAATGATGAATCAGGAATGATGAATGATGAATCAGGAATGATGAATCAGGAATGATGAATCAGCAATGATGAATGATGAATCAGGAATCAGCAATGATGAATCAGGAATCAGCAATGATGAACCAGGAATCAGCAATGATGAATCAGGAATGATGAATCAGGAATGATGAATCAGGAATCAGGAATCAGGAATGATGATTCATGAATGATGAATGATGAATCAGGAATGATGAATCAGGAATCAGGAATGATGAATTATGAATCAGGAATCAGCAATGATGAATCAGGAATCAGGAATGATGAATCAGGTATGATGAATCAGGAATGATGAATGATGAATCAGGAATGATGAATGATGAATCAGGAATGATGAATCAGGAATTAGGAATCAGGAGTGATTAATCAGGAATGAGGAATGATGAATCAAGAATCAGGAATGATGAATCAGGAATGAGGAATGATCAATCAGGAATGAGGAATGATCAATCAGGAATCAGGAATGATGACTCAGGAATCAGGAATGATGAATCAGGAATGATGAATGATGAATCAGGAATCAGGAATCAGGAATGATGAATCAGGAATGATGAATGATGAATCGGGAATGATGAATCAGGAATCAGGAATCAGGAATGATGAATCAGGAATCAGGAATGATGAATCAGGAATGATGAATGATGAATCAGGAATCAGGAATGATGAATCAGGAATAAGGAATGATGAATCAGGAATGATGAATGATGAGTCAGGAATCAGGAATGATGAATCAGGAATGATGAATGATGAATCAGGAATGATGAATGATGAATCAGGAATCAGCAATGATGAATCAGGAATGATGAATGATGAATCAGGAATCAGCAATGATGAATCAGGAATGATGAATGATGAATCAGGAATGATGAATGATGAATCAGGAATGATGAATCAGGAATCAGGAATGATGAATGATGAATCAGGAATCAGCAATGATGAATCAGGAATCAGCAATGATGAATCAGGAATGATGAATGATGAATCAGGATTGATGAATCAGGAATGATGAATCAGGAATCAGGAATCAGGAGTGATTAATCAGGAATCAGGAATGATGAATCAAGAATCAG
The DNA here is from genome assembly GCA_030867875.1 of Actinernus sp. WN-2022. Lineage (NCBI taxonomy): Eukaryota > Metazoa > Cnidaria > Anthozoa > Actiniaria > Actinernidae > Actinernus > Actinernus sp. WN-2022. Next base: position 68,115 of record JAOWCC010000316.1, read on the forward strand.
GAATGATGAATCAGGAATGAGGAATGATCAATCAGGAATGAGGAATGATGAATCAGGAATGAGGAATGATGAATCAGGAATGAGGAATGATGAATCAGTAATGATGAATGATGAATCTGGAATCAGGAATGATGAATCAGGAATCAGGAATGATGAATCAGGAATGATGAATGATATATCAGGAATCAGGAATGATGAATCAGGAAAGAGGAATGACGAATCAGGAATCAGGAATGGTGAATCATGAATCAGGAATCAGGAATGATGGATCAGGAATAAGGAATGATGAATCAGGAATGATGAATGATGAGTCAGGAATCAGGAATGATGAATCAGGAATGATGAATGATGAATCAGGAATGATGAATGATGAATCAGGAATCAGGAATGATGAATGATGAATCAGGAATCAGCAATGATGAATCAGGAATGATGAATGATGAATCAGGAATGATGAATGATGAATCAGGAATCAGGAATGATGAATTATGAATCAGGAATCAGCTATGATGAATCAGGAATCAGGAATGATGAATCAGGAATGGTGAATCAGGAATGATGAATGATGAATCAGGAATGATGAATGATGAATCAGGAATGATGAATCAGGAATTAGGAATCAGGAGTGATTAATCAGGAATCAGGAATGATGAATCAAGAATCAGGAATGATGAATCAGGAATGAGGAATGATCAATCAGGAATGAGGAATGATCAATCAGGAATGATGAATGATGAATCAGGAATGATGAATCAGGAATCAGGAATGATGAATGATGAATCAGGAATCAGCAATGATGAATCAGGAATCAGGAATGATGAATCAGGAATGATGAATGATGAATCAGGATTGATGAATCAGGAATGATGAATCAGGAATCAGGAATCAGGAGTGATTAATCAGGAATCAGGAATGATGAATCTAGAATCAGGAATGATGAATCAGGAATGAGGAATGATCAATCAGGAATGAGGAATGATGAATCAGGAATGAGGAATGATGAATCAGGAATGAGGAATGATGAATCAGGAATGATGAATGATGAATCTGGAATCAGGAATGATGAATCAGGAATCAGGAATGATGAATCAGGAATGATGAATGATATATCAGGAATCAGGAATGATGAATCAGGAAAGAGGAATGACGAATCAGGAATCAGGAATGGTGAATCATGAATCAGGAATCAGGAATGATGAATCAGGAATAAGGAATGATGAATCAGGAATGATGAATGATGAGTCAGGAATCAGGAATGATGAATCAGGAATGATGAATGATGAATGATGAATCAGGAATGATGAATCAGGAATCAGGAATGATGAATTATGAATCAGGAATCAGCAATGATGAATCAGGAATCAGGAATGATGAATCAGGAATGATGAATCAGGAATGATGAATGATGAATCAGGAATGATGAATGATGAATCAGGAATGATGAATCAGGAATTAGGAATCAGGAGTGATTAATCAGGAATCAGGAATGATGAATCAAGAATCAGGAATGATGAATCAGGAATGAGGAATGATCAATCAGGAATGAGGAATGATCAATCAGGAATCAGGAATGATGAATCAGGAATGATGAATCAGGAATTAGGAATCAGGAGTGATTAATCAGGAATCAGGAATGATGAATCAAGAATCAGGAATGATGAATCAGGAATGAGCAATGATCAATCAGGAATGAGGAATGATCAATCAGGAATCAGGAATGATGAATCAGGAATGAGGAATGATGAATCAGGAATGATGAATGATGAATCAGGAATCAGGAATCAGGAATGATGAATCAGGAATGATGAATGATGAATCGGGAATGATGAATCAGGAATCAGGAATCAGGAATGATGAATCAGGAATCAGGAATGATGAATCAGGAATGATGAATGATGAATCAGGAATCAGGAATGATGAATAAGGAATAAGGAATGATGAATCAGGAATGATGAATGATGAGTCAGGAATCAGGAATGATGAATCAGGAATGATGAATGATGAATCAGGAATCAGGAATCAGGAATGATGAATCAGGAATGATGAATGATGAATCAGGATTGATGAATCAGGAATGATGAATCAGGAATCAGGAATCAGGAGTGATTAATCAGGAATCAGGAATGATGAATCAAGAATCAGGAATGATGAATCAGGAATGAGGAATGATCAATCAGGAATGAGGAATGATGAATCAGGAATGAGGAATGATGAATCAGGAATGAGGAATGATGAATCAGGAATGATGAATGATGAATCTGGAATCAGGAATGATGAATCAGGAATCAGGAATGATGAATCAGGAATGATGAATGATATATCAGGAATCAGGAATGATGAATCAGGAAAGAGGAATGACGAATCAGGAATCAGGAATGGTGAATCATGAATCAGGAATCAGGAATGATGAATCAGGAATAAGGAATGATGAATCAGGAATGATGAATGATGAGTCAGGAATCAGGAATGATGAATCAGGAATGATGAATGATGAATGATGAATCAGGAATGATGAATCAGGAATCAGGAATGATGAATTATGAATCAGGAATCAGCAATGATGAATCAGGAATCAGGAATGATGAATCAGGAATGATGAATCAGGAATGATGAATGATGAATCAGGAATGATGAATGATGAATCAGGAATGATGAATCAGGAATTAGGAATCAGGAGTGATTAATCAGGAATCAGGAATGATGAATCAAGAATCAGGAATGATGAATCAGGAATGAGGAATGATGAATCAGGAATGATGAATGATGAATCTGGAATCAGGAATGATGAATCAGGAATCAGGAATGATGAATCAGGAATGATGAATGATATATCAGGAATCAGGAATGATGAATCAGGAAAGAGGAATGACGAATCAGGAATCAGGAATGGTGAATCATGAATCAGGAATCAGGAATGATGAATCAGGAATAAGGAATGATGAATCAGGAATGATGAATGATGAGTCAGGAATCAGGAATGATGAATCAGGAATCAGGAATGAGGAATAAGGAATAAGGAATGATGAATCAGGAATGATGAATGATGAGTCAGGAATCAGGAATGATGAATCAGGAATGATGAATGATGAATCAGGAATGATGAATGATGAATCAGGAATCAGCAATGATGAATCAGGAATGATGAATGATGAATCAGGAATCAGCAATGATGAATCAGGAATGATGAATGATGAATCAGGAATGATGAATGATGAATCAGGAATGATGAATCAGGAATCAGGAATGATGAATGATGAATCAGGAATCAGCAATGATGAATCAGGAATCAGGAATGATGAATCAGGAATGATGAATGATGAATCAGGAATGAGGAATGATCAATCAGCAATGAGGAATGATGAATCAGGAATGAGGAATGATGAATCAGGAATGAGGAATGATGAATCAGGAATGATGAATGATGAATCAGGAATCAGGAATGATGAATCAGGAATCAGGAATGATGAATCAGGAATGATGAATGATATATCAGGAATCAGGAATGATGAATCAGGAAAGAGGAATGACGAATCAGGAATCAGGAATGGTGAATCATGAATCAGGAATCAGGAATGATGAATCAGGAATAAGGAATGATGAATCAGGAATGATGAATGATGAGTCAGGAATCAGGAATGATGAATCAGGAATGATGAATGATGAATCAGGAATGATGAATGATGAATCAGGAATCAGGAATGATGAATGATGAATCAGGAATCAGGAATGATGAATCAGGAATGATGAATGATGAATCAGGAATGATGAATGATGAATCAGGAATGATGAATCAGGAATCAGGAATGATGAATGATGAATCAGGAATCAGCAATGATGAATCAGGAATCAGGAATGATGAATCAGGAATGATGAATGATGAATCAGGATTGATGAATCAGGAATGATGAATCAGGAATCAGGAATCAGGAGTGATTAATCAGGAATCAGGAATGATGAATCAAGAATCAGGAATGATGAATCAGGAATGAGGAATGATCAATCAGGAATGAGGAATGATCAATCAGGAATGAGGAATGATCAATCAGGAATGAGGAATGATGAATCAGGAATGATGAATGATGAATCAGGAATCAGGAATGATGAATCAGGAATCAGGAATGATGAATCAGGAATGATGAATGATGTATCAGGAATCAGGACTGATGAATCAGGAAAGAGGAATGACGAATCAGGAATCAGGAATGGTGAATCATGAATCAGGAATGATGAATCAGGAATCAGGAATAATGAAACAGGAATCAGGAATGATGAATCAGGAATGATGCATCAGGAATGATGAATCAGGAATCAGGAATGATGAATCAGGAATCAGGAATGATGAATCAGGAATCAGCAATGATCAATCAGGAATGATGAATGATGAATCAGCAATGATGAATCAGGAATCAGGAATGATGAATGATGAATCAGGAATCAGCAATGATGAATCAGGAATCAGGAATGATGAATCAGGAATGATGAATCAGGAATCAGGAATCAGGAATCAGGAGTGATTAATCAGGAATCAGGAATGATGAATCAGGAATCAGGAATGATGAATCAGGAATGAGGAATGATCAATCAGGAATGAGGAATGATCAATCAGGAATGAGGAATGATGAATCAGGAATCAGGAATGATGAATCAGGAATGATGAATGATGAATCAGGAATGATGAATGATGAATCAGGAATCAGCAATGATGAATCAGGAATGATGAATGATGAATCAGGAATCAGCAATGATGAATCAGGAATGATGAATGATGAATCAGGAATGATGAATGATGAATCAGGAATGATGAATGATGAATCAGGAATGATGAATGATGAGTCAGGAATGATGAATGATGAATCAGGAATCAGCAATGATGAATCAGGAATCAGGAATAATGAAACAGGAATCAGGAATGATGAATCAGGAATGATGCATCAGGAATGATGCATCAGGAATGATGAATCAGGAATCAGGAATGATGAATCAGGAATCAGGAATGATGAATCAGGAATCAGCAATGATCAATCAGGAATGATGAATGATGAATCAGCAATGATGAATCAGGAATCAGGAATGATGAATGATGAATCAGGAATCAGCAATGATGAATCAGGAATCAGGAATGATGAATCAGGAATGATGAATCAGGAATCAGGAATCAGGAATCAGGAGTGATTAATCAGGAATCAGGAATGATGAATCAGGAATCAGGAATGATGAATCAGGAATGAGGAATGATCAATCAGGAATGAGGAATGATCAATCAGGAATGAGGAATGATGAATCAGGAATCAGGAATGATGAATCAGGAATGATGAATGATGAATCAGGAATGATGAATGATGAATCAGGAATCAGCAATGATGAATCAGGAATGATGAATGATGAATCAGGAATCAGCAATGATGAATCAGGAATCAGCAATGATGAACCAGGAATCAGCAATGATGAATCAGGAATGATGAATCAGGAATGATGAATCAGGAATCAGGAATCAGGAATGATGATTCATGAATGATGAATGATGAATCAGGAATGATGAATCAGGAATCAGGAATGATGAATTATGAATCAGGAATCAGCAATGATGAATCAGGAATCAGGAATGATGAATCAGGTATGATGAATCAGGAATGATGAATGATGAATCAGGAATGATGAATGATGAATCAGGAATGATGAATCAGGAATTAGGAATCAGGAGTGATTAATCAGGAATGAGGAATGATGAATCAAGAATCAAGAATGATGAATCAGGAATGAGGAATGATCAATCAGGAATGAGGAATGATCAATCAGGAATCAGGAATGATGACTCAGGAATGAGGAATGATGAATCAGGAATGATGAATGATGAATCAGGAATCAGGAATCAGGAATGATGAATCAGGAATGATGAATGATGAATCGGGAATGATGAATCAGGAATCAGGAATCAGGAATGATGAATCAGGAATCAGGAATGATGAATCAGGAATGATGAATGATGAATCAGGAATCAGGAATGATGAATCAGGAATAAGGAATGATGAATCAGGAATGATGAATGATGAGTCAGGAATCAGGAATGATGAATCAGGAATGATGAATGATGAATCAGGAATGATGAATGATGAATCAGGAATCAGCAATGATGAATCAGGAATGATGAATGATGAATCAGGAATCAGCAATGATGAATCAGGAATGATGAATGATGAATCAGGAATGATGAATGATGAATCAGGAATGATGAATCAGGAATCAGGAATGATGAATGATGAATCAGGAATCAGCAATGATGAATCAGGAATCAGCAATGATGAATCAGGAATGATGAATGATGAATCAGGATTGATGAATCAGGAATGATGAATCAGGAATCAGGAATCAGGAGTGATTAATCAGGAATCAGGAATGATGAATCAAGAATCAGGAATGATGAATCAGGAATGAGGAATGATCAATCAGGAATGAGGAATGATGAATCAGGAATGAGGAATGATGAATCAGGAATGAGGAATGATGAATCAGTAATGATGAATGATGAATCTGGAATCAGGAATGATGAATCAGGAATCAGGAATGATGAATCAGGAATGATGAATGATATATCAGGAATCAGGAATGATGAATCAGGAAAGAGGAATGACGAATCAGGAATCAGGAATGGTGAATCATGAATCAGGAATCAGGAATGATGGATCAGGAATAAGGAATGATGAATCAGGAATGATGAATGATGAGTCAGGAATCAGGAATGATGAATCAGGAATGATGAATGATGAATCAGGAATGATGAATGATGAATCAGGAATCAGGAATGATGAATGATGAATCAGGAATCAGCAATGATGAATCAGGAATGATGAATGATGAATCAGGAATGATGAATGATGAATCAGGAATCAGGAATGATGAATTATGAATCAGGAATCAGCTATGATGAATCAGGAATCAGGAATGATGAATCAGGAATGATGAATCAGGAATGATGAATGATGAATCAGGAATGATGAATGATGAATCAGGAATGATGAATCAGGAATTAGGAATCAGGAGTGATTAATCAGGAATCAGGAATGATGAATCAAGAATCAGGAATGATGAATCAGGAATGAGGAATGATCAATCAGGAATGAGGAATGATCAATCAGGAATGATGAATGATGAATCAGGAATGATGAATCAGGAATCAGGAATGATGAATGATGAATCAGGAATCAGCAATGATGAATCAGGAATCAGGAATGATGAATCAGGAATGATGAATGATGAATCAGGATTGATGAATCAGGAATGATGAATCAGGAATCAGGAATCAGGAGTGATTAATCAGGAATCAGGAATGATGAATCTAGAATCAGGAATGATGAATCAGGAATGAGGAATGATCAATCAGGAATGAGGAATGATGAATCAGGAATGAGGAATGATGAATCAGGAATGAGGAATGATGAATCAGGAATGATGAATGATGAATCTGGAATCAGGAATGATGAATCAGGAATCAGGAATGATGAATCAGGAATGATGAATGATATATCAGGAATCAGGAATGATGAATCAGGAAAGAGGAATGACGAATCAGGAATCAGGAATGGTGAATCATGAATCAGGAATCAGGAATGATGAATCAGGAATAAGGAATGATGAATCAGGAATGATGAATGATGAGTCAGGAATCAGGAATGATGAATCAGGAATGATGAATGATGAATGATGAATCAGGAATGATGAATCAGGAATCAGGAATGATGAATTATGAATCAGGAATCAGCTATGATGAATCAGGAATCAGGAATGATGAATCAGGAATGATGAATCAGGAATGATGAATGATGAATCAGGAATGATGAATGATGAATCAGGAATGATGAATCAGGAATTAGGAATCAGGAGTGATTAATCAGGAATCAGGAATGATGAATCAAGAATCAGGAATGATGAATCAGGAATGAGGAATGATCAATCAGGAATGAGGAATGATCAATCAGGAATGATGAATGATGAATCAGGAATGATGAATCAGGAATCAGGAATGATGAATGATGAATCAGGAATCAGCAATGATGAATCAGGAATCAGGAATGATGAATCAGGAATGATGAATGATGAATCAGGATTGATGAATCAGGAATGATGAATCAGGAATCAGGAATCAGGAGTGATTAATCAGGAATCAGGAATGATGAATCTAGAATCAGGAATGATGAATCAGGAATGAGGAATGATCAATCAGGAATGAGGAATGATGAATCAGGAATGAGGAATGATGAATCAGGAATGAGGAATGATGAATCAGGAATGATGAATGATGAATCTGGAATCAGGAATGATGAATCAGGAATCAGGAATGATGAATCAGGAATGATGAATGATATATCAGGAATCAGGAATGATGAATCAGGAAAGAGGAATGACGAATCAGGAATCAGGAATGGTGAATCATGAATCAGGAATGATGAATCAGGAATAAGGAATGATGAATCAGGAATGATGAATGATGAGTCAGGAATCAGGAATGATGAATCAGGAATGATGAATGATGAATCAGGAATGATGAATCAGGAATCAGGAATGATGAATTATGAATCAGGAATCAGCAATGATGAATCAGGAATCAGGAATGATGAATCAGGAATGATGAATCAGGAATGATGAATGATGAATCAGGAATGATGAATGATGAATCAGGAATGATGAATCAGGAATTAGGAATCAGGAGTGATTAATCAGGAATCAGGAATGATGAATCAAGAATCAGGAATGATGAGTCAGGAATCAGGAATGATGAATCAGGAATGATGAATGATGAATGATGAATCAGGAATGATGAATCAGGAATCAGGAATGATGAATTATGAATCAGGAATCAGCAATGATGAATCAGGAATTAGGAATCAGGTGTGATTAATCAGGAATCAGGAATGATGAATCAAGAATCAGGAATGATGAATCAGGAATGAGGAATGATCAATCAGGAATGAGGAATGATCAATCAGGAATCAGGAATGATGAATCAGGAATGAGGAATGATGAATCAGGAATGATGAATGATGAATCAGGAATCAGGAATCAGGAATGATGAATCAGGAATGATGAATGATGAATCGGGAATGATGAATCAGGAATCAGGAATCAGGAATGATGAATCAGGAATCAGGAATGATGAATCAGGAATGATGAATGATGAATCAGGAATCAGGAATGATGAATAAGGAATAAGGAATGATGAATCAGGAATGATGAATGATGAGTCAGGAATCAGGAATGATGAATCAGGAATGATGAATGATGAATCAGGAATCAGGAATCAGGAATGATGAATCAGGAATGATGAATGATGAATCAGGATTGATGAATCAGGAATGATGAATCAGGAATCAGGAATCAGGAGTGATTAATCAGGAATCAGGAATGATGAATCAAGAATCAGGAATGATGAATCAGGAATGAGGAATGATCAATCAGGAATGATGAATGATGAATCAGGAATCAGCAATGATGAATCAGGAATGATGAATGATGAATGATGAATCAGGAATCAGCAATGATGAATCAGGAATGATGAATGATGAATCAGGAATGATGAATGATGAATGATGAATCAGGAATGATGAATGATGAATCAGGAATGATGAATGATGAATCAGGAATGATGAATGATGAATCAGGAATGATGAATCAGGAATGATGAATCAGCAATGATGAATGATGAATCAGGAATCAGCAATGATGAATCAGGAATCAGGAATGATGAATCAGGAATGATGAATGATATATCAGGAATCAGGAATGATGAATCAGGAAAGAGGAATGACGAATCAGGAATCAGGAATGGTGAATCATGAATCAGGAATCAGGAATGATGAATCAGGAATAAGGAATGATGAATCAGGAATGATGAATGATGAGTCAGGAATCAGGAATGATGAATCAGGAATGATGAATGATGAATGATGAATCAGGAATGATGAATCAGGAATCAGGAATGATGAATTATGAATCAGGAATCAGCTATGATGAATCAGGAATCAGGAATGATGAATCAGGAATCAGGAATGATGAATCAGGAATGATGAATGATGAATCAGGATTGATGAATCAGGAATGATGAATCAGGAATCAGGAATCAGGAGTGATTAATCAGGAATCAGGAATGATGAATCAAGAATCAGGAATGATGAATCAGGAATGAGGAATGATCAATCAGGAATGAGGAATGATCAATCAGGAATGAGGAATGATGAATCAGGAATGAGGAATGATGAATCAGGAATCAGCAATGATGAATCAGGAATGATGAATGATGAATGATGAATCAGGAATCAGCAATGATGAATCAGGAATGATGAATGATGAATCAGGAATGATGAATGATGAATGATGAATCAGGAATGATGAATCAGGAATCAGGAATGATGAATGATGAATCAGGAATGATGAATGATGAATCAGGAATGATGAATGATGAATCAGGAATGATGAATCAGGAATGATGAATCAGCAATGATGAATGATGAATCAGGAATCAGCAATGATGAATCAGGAATCAGGAATGATGAATCAGGAATGATGAATGATATATCAGGAATCAGGAATGATGAATCAGGAAAGAGGAATGACGAATCAGGAATCAGGAATGGTGAATCATGAATCAGGAATCAGGAATGATGAATCAGGAATAAGGAATGATGAATCAGGAATGATGAATGATGAGTCAGGAATCAGGAATGATGAATCAGGAATGATGAATGATGAATGATGAATCAGGAATGATGAATCAGGAATCAGGAATGATGAATTATGAATCAGGAATCAGCTATGATGAATCAGGAATCAGGAATGATGAATCAGGAATGATGAATGATGAATCAGGAATGATGAATGATGAATCAGGAATGATGAATCAGGAATTAGGAATCAGGAGTGATTAATCAGGAATCAGGAATGATGAATCAAGAATCAGGAATGATGAATCAGGAATGAGGAATGATCAATCAGGAATGAGGAATGATCAATCAGGAATGATGAATGATGAATCAGGAATGATGAATCAGGAATCAGGAATGATGAATGATGAATCAGGAATCAGCAATGATGAATCAGGAATCAGGAATGATGAATCAGGAATGATGAATGATGAATCAGGATTGATGAATCAGGAATGATGAATCAGGAATCAGGAATCAGGAGTGATTAATCAGGAATCAGGAATGATGAATCTAGAATCAGGAATGATGAATCAGGAATGAGGAATGATCAATCAGGAATGAGGAATGATGAATCAGGAATGAGGAATGATGAATCAGGAATGAGGAATGATGAATCAGGAATGATGAATGATGAATCTGGAATCAGGAATGATGAATCAGGAATCAGGAATGATGAATCAGGAATGATGAATGATATATCAGGAATCAGGAATGATGAATCAGGAAAGAGGAATGACGAATCAGGAATCAGGAATGGTGAATCATGAATCAGGAATCAGGAATGATGAATCAGGAATAAGGAATGATGAATCAGGAATGATGAATGATGAGTCAGGAATCAGGAATGATGAATCAGGAATGATGAATGATGAATGATGAATCAGGAATGATGAATCAGGAATCAGGAATGATGAATTATGAATCAGGAATCAGCAATGATGAATCAGGAATCAGGAATGATGAATCAGGAATGATGAATCAGGAATGATGAATGATGAATCAGGAATGATGAATGATGAATCAGGAATGATGAATCAGGAATTAGGAATCAGGAGTGATTAATCAGGAATCAGGAATGATGAATCAAGAATCAGGAATGATGAGTCAGGAATCAGGAATGATGAATCAGGAATGATGAATGATGAATGATGAATCAGGAATGATGAATCAGGAATCAGGAATGATGAATTATGAATCAGGAATCAGCAATGATGAATTATGAATCAGGAATCAGCTATGATGAATCAGGAATCAGGAATGATGAATCAGGAATGATGAATCAGGAATGATGAATGATGAATCAGGAATGATGAATGATGAATCAGGAATGATGAATCAGGAATTAGGAATCAGGAGTGATTAATCAGGAATCAGGAATGATGAATCAAGAATCAGGAATGATGAATCAGGAATGAGGAATGATCAATCAGGAATGAGGAATGATCAATCAGGAATGATGAATGATGAATCAGGAATGATGAATCAGGAATCAGGAATGATGAATGATGAATCAGGAATCAGCAATGATGAATCAGGAATCAGGAATGATGAATCAGGAATGATGAATGATGAATCAGGATTGATGAATCAGGAATGATGAATCAGGAATCAGGAATCAGGAGTGATTAATCAGGAATCAGGAATGATGAATCTAGAATCAGGAATGATGAATCAGGAATGAGGAATGATCAATCAGGAATGAGGAATGATCAATCAGGAATGAGGAATGATGAATCAGGAATGAGGAATGATGAATCAGGAATGATGAATCAGGAATGATGAATGATGAATCAGGAATGATGAATGATGAATCAGGAATGATGAATCAGGAATTAGGAATCAGGAGTGATTAATCAGGAATCAGGAATGATGAATCAAGAATCAGGAATGATGAGTCAGGAATCAGGAATGATGAATCAGGAATGATGAATGATGAATGATGAATCAGGAATGATGAATCAGGAATCAGGAATGATGAATTATGAATCAGGAATCAGCAATGATGAATTATGAATCAGGAATCAGCTATGATGAATCAGGAATCAGGAATGATGAATCAGGAATGATGAATCAGGAATGATGAATGATGAATCAGGAATGATGAATGATGAATCAGGAATGATGAATCAGGAATTAGGAATCAGGAGTGATTAATCAGGAATCAGGAATGATGAATCAAGAATCAGGAATGATGAATCAGGAATGAGGAATGATCAATCAGGAATGAGGAATAATCAATCAGGAATGATGAATGATGAATCAGGAATGATGAATCAGGAATCAGGAATGATGAATGATGAATCAGGAATCAGCAATGATGAATCAGGAATCAGGAATGATGAATCAGGAATGATGAATGATGAATCAGGATTGATGAATCAGGAATGATGAATCAGGAATCAGGAATCAGGAGTGATTAATCAGGAATCAGGAATGATGAATCTAGAATCAGGAATGATGAATCAGGAATGAGGAATGATCAATCAGGAATGAGGAATGATGAATCAGGAATGAGGAATGATGAATCAGGAATGAGGAATGATGAATCAGGAATGATGAATGATGAATCTGGAATCAGGAATGATGAATCAGGAATCAGGAATGATGAATCAGGAATGATGAATGATATATCAGGAATCAGGAATGATGAATCAGGAAAGAGGAATGACGAATCAGGAATCAGGAATGGTGAATCATGAATCAGGAATCAGGAATGATGAATCAGGAATAAGGAATGATGAATCAGGAATGATGAATGATGAGTCAGGAATCAGGAATGATGAATCAGGAATGATGAATGATGAATGATGAATCAGGAATGATGAATCAGGAATCAGGAATGATGAATTATGAATCAGGAATCAGCTATGATGAATCAGGAATCAGGAATGATGAATCAGGAATGATGAATCAGGAATGATGAATGATGAATCAGGAATGATGAATGATGAATCAGGAATGATGAATCAGGAATTAGGAATCAGGAGTGATTAATCAGGAATCAGGAATGATGAATCAAGAATCAGGAATGATGAATCAGGAATGAGGAATGATCAATCAGGAATGAGGAATGATCAATCAGGAATGATGAATGATGAATCAGGAATGATGAATCAGGAATCAGGAATGATGAATGATGAATCAGGAATCAGCAATGATGAATCAGGAATCAGGAATGATGAATCAGGAATGATGAATGATGAATCAGGATTGATGAATCAGGAATGATGAATCAGGAATCAGGAATCAGGAGTGATTAATCAGGAATCAGGAATGATGAATCTAGAATCAGGAATGATGAATCAGGAATGAGGAATGATCAATCAGGAATGAGGAATGATGAATCAGGAATGAGGAATGATGAATCAGGAATGAGGAATGATGAATCAGGAATGATGAATGATGAATCTGGAATCAGGAATGATGAATCAGGAATCAGGAATGATGAATCAGGAATGATGAATGATATATCAGGAATCAGGAATGATGAATCAGGAAAGAGGAATGACGAATCAGGAATCAGGAATGGTGAATCATGAATCAGGAATCAGGAATGATGAATCAGGAATAAGGAATGATGAATCAGGAATGATGAATGATGAGTCAGGAATCAGGAATGATGAATCAGGAATGATGAATGATGAATGATGAATCAGGAATGATGTATCAGGAATCAGGAATGATGAATTATGAATCAGGAATCAGCAATGATGAATCAGGAATCAGGAATGATGAATCAGGAATGATGAATCAGGAATGATGAATGATGAATCAGGAATGATGAATGATGAATCAGGAATGATGAATGATGAATCAGGAATGATGAATCAGGAATTAGGAATCAGGAGTGATTAATCAGGAATCAGGAATGATGAATAAAGAATCAGGAATGATGAGTCAGGAATCAGGAATGATGAATCAGGAATGATGAATGATGAATGATGAATCAGGAATGATGAATCAGGAATCAGGAATGATGAATTATGAATCAGGAATCAGCAATGATGAATCAGGAATTAGGAATCAGGTGTGATTAATCAGGAATCAGGAATGATGAATCAAGAATCAGGAATGATGAATCAGGAATGAGGAATGATCAATCAGGAATGAGGAATGATCAATCAGGAATCAGGAATGATGAATCAGGAATCAGGAATGATGAATCAGGAATGATGAATGATGAATCAGGAATCAGGAATCAGGAATGATGAATCAGGAATGATGAATGATGAATCGGGAATGATGAATCAGGAATCAGGAATCAGGAATGATGAATCAGGAATCAGGAATGATGAATCAGGAATGATGAATGATGAATCAGGAATCAGGAATGATGAATAAGGAATAAGGAATGATGAATCAGGAATGATGAATGATGAGTCAGGAATCAGGAATGATGAATCAGGAATGATGAATGATGAATCAGGAATCAGGAATCAGGAATGATGAATCAGGAATGATGAATGATGAATCAGGATTGATGAATCAGGAATGATGAATCAGGAATCAGGAATCAGGAGTGATTAATCAGGAATCAGGAATGATGAATCAAGAATCAGGAATGATGAATCAGGAATGAGGAATGATCAATCAGGAATGATGAATGATGAATCAGGAATCAGCAATGATGAATCAGGAATGATGAATGATGAATGATGAATCAGGAATCAGCAATGATGAATCAGGAATGATGAATGATGAATCAGGAATGATGAATGATGAATGATGAATCAGGAATGATGAATCAGGAATCAGGAATGATGAATGATGAATCAGGAATGATGAATGATGAATCAGGAATGATGAATGATGAATCAGGAATGATGAATCAGGAATGATGAATCAGCAATGATGAATGATGAATCAGGAATCAGCAATGATGAATCAGGAATCAGGAATGATGAATCAGGAATGATGAATGATATATCAGGAATCAGGAATGATGAATCAGGAAAGAGGAATGACGAATCAGGAATCAGGAATGGTGAATCATGAATCAGGAATCAGGAATGATGAATCAGGAATAAGGAATGATGAATCAGGAATGATGAATGATGAGTCAGGAATCAGGAATGATGAATCAGGAATGATGAATGATGAATGATGAATCAGGAATGATGAATCAGGAATCAGGAATGATGAATTATGAATCAGGAATCAGCTATGATGAATCAGGAATCAGGAATGATGAATCAGGAATGATGAATCAGGAATGATAAATGATGAATCAGGAATGATGAATGATGAATCAGGAATGATGAATCAGGAATTAGGAATCAGGAGTGATTAATCAGGAATCAGGAATGATGAATCAAGAATCAGGAATGATGAGTCAGGAATCAGGAATGATGAATCAGGAATGATGAATGATGAATGATGAATCAGGAATGATGAATCAGGAATCAGGAATGATGAATTATGAATCAGGAATCAGCAATGATGAATCAGGAATTAGGAATCAGGTGTGATTAATCAGGAATCAGGAATGATGAATCAAGAATCAGGAATGATGAATCAGGAATGAGGAATGATCAATCAGGAATGAGGAATGATCAATCAGGAATCAGGAATGATGAATCAGGAATGAGGAATGATGAATCAGGAATGATGAATGATGAATCAGGAATCAGGAATCAGGAATGATGAATCAGGAATGATGAATGATGAATCGGGAATGATGAATCAGGAATCAGGAATCAGGAATGATGAATCAGGAATCAGGAATGATGAATCAGGAATGATGAATGATGAATCAGGAATCAGGAATGATGAATAAGGAATAAGGAATGATGAATCAGGAATGATGAATGATGAGTCAGGAATCAGGAATGATGAATCAGGAATGATGAATGATGAATCAGGAATCAGGAATCAGGAATGATGAATCAGGAATGATGAATGATGAATCAGGATTGATGAATCAGGAATGATGAATCAGGAATCAGGAATCAGGAGTGATTAATCAGGAATCAGGAATGATGAATCAAGAATCAGGAATGATGAATCAGGAATGAGGAATGATCAATCAGGAATGATGAATGATGAATCAGGAATCAGCAATGATGAATCAGGAATGATGAATGATGAATGATGAATCAGGAATCAGCAATGATGAATCAGGAATGATGAATGATGAATCAGGAATGATGAATGATGAATGATGAATCAGGAATGATGAATCAGGAATCAGGAATGATGAATGATGAATCAGGAATGATGAATGATGAATCAGGAATGATGAATGATGAATCAGGAATGATGAATCAGGAATGATGAATCAGCAATGATGAATGATGAATCAGGAATCAGCAATGATGAATCAGGAATCAGGAATGATGAATCAGGAATGATGAATGATATATCAGGAATCAGGAATGATGAATCAGGAATCAGCAATGATGAATCAGGAATGATGAATGATGAATGATGAATCAGGAATCAGCAATGATGAATCAGGAATGATGAATGATGAATCAGGAATGATGAATGATGAATGATGAATCAGGAATGATGAATCAGGAATCAGGAATGATGAATGATGAATCAGGAATGATGAATGATGAATCAGGAATGATGAATGATGAATCAGGAATGATGAATCAGGAATGATGAATCAGCAATGATGAATGATGAATCAGGAATCAGCAATGATG